>PVKM010002257.1:54036-67046 GCA_004027735.1 Carollia perspicillata | reverse complement strand
GGGAGGGACGGAAGCAGGGAGGGGGAGGGTGGGAGGGGGAGAGAGAGACAGAGAGTATGAGCATGCAGGAGCGCTTTCAGGCAGAAAGAATAAAAAAGGAAACCAGAAAGTGACCCTGAGCATGGCATGGATGGTGGACAGTAAGGTATCCACCTCGATTTCAATGCTCTTCTGTTCTGTTGTGACTACAAAAAAAAAAACTAGGTGGAATTCATCAAGCCATTTGACAGAGTTAGTCACAAGATGGAAAAATAACAGCCTGTGGGATAGTTAGATGGATTCACAAGTGTCTGAACAATCATGCCTACTAACGTTTCAAATACCAGGCAGGAGGGTAGTTTCTAGTGCTGTGCTGCAGGTTCTAAAAGGTGTCCTGCCCCAAATGTCATTACCAGAAATGTGGTTAAAGACATAAATGACAACTTTGGGTCAAGAGGAAGGAGCAAGTAAACATGGCTCACCTCCTCACACGACCACACCAAAGTTACAACTAAACTAGAGAACCACCATCACTCAGAACCACTGGAAATCAAGTTGAATGGAAATTTCAAGTTGAATGAAATGCAACAACTGTGGAATTAAAGAAAACACATCGATCCACACTGGCAGGAGGGGCAGAATGAACTGGTCCCACACCCACGCACAGTAGGCAAAAATGGGGAGGGATATCAGGAATGAGGAATCCCAGACCCACACCAGGGTGACCCACACCAGGGTGACCCACACCAGGGCTCCCCGCCCAGGGTTCCAGTGGCAACAAGATCGGTCCCTATAACCTCTGGCTGCAAAAACCAGGGAGGATTGAGTTGGTGGAAGCAATAGCTGGAGCCCCAAGCAGTATGTGGAACCCACATACAGACTTACTCAAACCCACTTCCTCTGAGCTCCAGCACCAGGGTAGCAGCTTGAAAGGCATCAGTGGCACACAGGGAGAAACAGAAGTGTCTGACATCAAGGTGAGAGCTGGAGGACAGCTTACTCCCAGAAAGAAAGGCAGAAAGAGGCCACTGTCCCGTTTCTGATCCTGTCCCACACAGAGCCACAGAGCTGGTAAGCAGGAGTCCTATCTGAGACTCCATCAACCTGGCTAACACTGTTTGCCCTGCCCTAAAGATCCCAAGACTCCACACCTCACCCAACTCATGGGTCCACCCAAACTATTAACAGTGATTTTTCCATATGAATGGCTGGTCTTGCCTCATGCTTCACAACTTCCTAAATCTTCTCAAACCAGCAACAGACAGCCTCAGTGAGTCCTTAGCCCCTGTTCCTCTAACTAAGTGGCCCCAGGCCTGGCATTAGCAGCAGCCAGCCTAGGTCCACAGCTTGGCTTTGCCTGGGAACCTCTAAGCCCAGCACAAGTAGCAGCCATCTCAGATTGCTTTATAGCTCAGGCAGGGTAGCCCCAGGCAGAACAGAGGTGGGGGCAGACCTTGGCCTGCAACACCCAGAAACCTCAGAGCCTGAACTCCCAACGGACAGCTACAGACCACATCAGAGCGCCATCACCCTGCCCCTCCACAGCTGATCCTCCATGGTGGGTGGAGGTTGGTGGTTGGTGGTCACAACCAGTCCTTGCAGCTAACTGGGCTGGATAAGTTCCTCCTATCAACCTGAAAACAGCAAACAAGTCTCAACTATAAGAAGAGGCTGTATTCAGCCCGCACAAAGGGTGCACCTCGAGTACCTAGCCTGGTGATAGAGGAGGCTGTGTCACTGGACCCTCTAGGACACCTACCACATTAGGCCACGCTACCAAGACAGGGAGTCATAGCAGCTCTACCTAATACATAGAAACACAGGGAGGCTGGGAAAATGAAGAGACAAAGAAACCTGGCCTAAATGAGAGAACAGACCAAAACTCCAGAAAAAGAGCTAAACGAAGTGGAGATAAGCAATCTATTAGATGCAGAGTTCAAAATACTAGTTACAGGATGCTCAAGGAACTTAGGACCTCAACAGCATAAAAAAGATCCAGTCAGAAATGAAAGATACACTAACTGAAAAAAAGAACAATTTATAGAGAAACAACAGTAGAATGGATGAAGCTGAGAATCAAATCAATGACTTGAACATGGGAAAACAAAAAGCAACCAATCAAAACAAGAAGAAAAAAGAATCCAAAGAATTGAGGGTAGTATAAGCTGCCTCTGGGACCACTTTAAGCATTCCATAATTTGCATTACAGGGGTGCCAGAAGGAGAAGAGAAAGAGCAAAAAATTGGAAATCTATTTGAAAAAATAATGAAGAAAACTCCCCTAATTAGGGGAAGGACATAGACATGCAAGTCCAGGAAGCACAGAGTCCCAAACCAGATGGATACAAACAGGCCATTCCAAGACACATCATAGGTGAAAGATAGAGAGAGAATCTTTTTTTTAAAGACTTTATTTATTTATTTTTAGAGAGGGTAAGGAGGGAGTAAGAGAGGGACACTAATATCAATCTGTGGTTGCCTTTTGCATGCCTCCTAATGGGAGGCTGGCTTGAAACCCATGCATGTGCCCTAGACTGGGAACTGAATCAGTGACATTTTGCTTCACAGGCTAGCACTCAACCACTGACCCACACCAGCTGGGGCAAGAGAGAATCTTAAAAGCAGCAAGAGTGAAGTAGTTAGTTGCCTACAGGGAAGTTCCCATTAGACTGTCAGCTGATTTCTCAAAAGAAACTTTGCAGGCTAGAAGGGATTGGCAAGAAATATCCAAAATCATGAAAAACAGGACCTATATTCAAGACTGCTCCACCCATGAAATATATCATTTAAAACTGAAGCGGAAATAAAGAGCTTCCTAGACTAGAAAAAACTAAAGTTCTTCATCACCAAACCATTATTGTATGAAATATTAAAGGGACTTATTTAAGAGAAAGAAAGAAGATCGAAACTATAAACAATAAAATGGCAATAAATATGTATCTATTAACAAATCTAAAAACAAACCAAGCAAATGAGAACAAAAGACAGAATCATGAATAAGAAGAGCATTTTCATGGCTGCCAGATGGGAGGGGACTGTAGGGGAACGGGTGAAGTGGTGAGGGGATTAAGAAGTACAGCTAGGGCCATGGCTGGTGTGGCTCAGTGGGTTGAGCACTGGCCTGCAAACCAAAGGGTCACTGGTTTGACTCTAAGTCCAAGGCACATATCAGGGTTGCAGGCCTGGCTGGTCCCGAGTAGGGGACATGCGAGAGACAACCATACATTGATGTTTCTCTCCCTCTTTCTCTCTCCCTTCCCAGAAATATAAATAAATAAATAAAATCTTTTTTAAAAAAGTACAAATAGGTAGTTACAGAATAGCCATGGGAATGTAAACTACTGTATAGAAAATGGAGTAGCCAAAGAACTTACATGCATGACCCATGGACGTGAACAATGGTGAGGGCATTGCCTGGGGGAGTGGGGTTTACTCGATGGAGGGGGGGTAAAGAGGGAAAAAGTAGAACTATAATAAAAATTCAATAAATGTTTTTAGAAAATTCAGAAATAAACAAATTACACCAATTGTTTTTTGGTCAGATTGGCGAAAAAAAAGTTTTTTGTGTGTGCCACAGAATTTCAGTAACTAGTTTATGTGAGCCATGAGATGAAAAAGGTTGAAAATCACTGTAATATAAATGCGGAGCTTTCAATTTGAGTCTTCCAGAACTGGTAAGGATTATCATCAACATGTCCTGCAATGGGTCGTTATAAAGACAGACAGGCTGACTTTAGAATCCCGGCTATTTCACCTAGTAGCCACATAACCTCTCAGCCTCAGTTTCCTTACCTGTAAAATGGAGTAACAAAAGTACCTATTCTCACAGACTTGTGAGGATTATATAAATAGTGTAAGCAAAGGATTTGGCAAAATGCCTGATACACGACAGCTCAAACACCACTGAGCTCTTTTATTTCTGATCACCACCATTATTCGTATCATTATTAACTGTTCTTTACACTCAGCTCTGGTTACCTCCCGGCTGGCATAACAAATAGAAACCTTCTCTGCACGACTGACAGCAGCTGAGGGGACCTGTCTGTAGCTACCAGACTGAGTGAGGGAACCTACTATCTTGATTACAACATTACTCCAATATTGTCTGGAGTGCTCTAGGATCAAATCAAGGTAGGGAGAGGTCTAAAACTTAGGAGTACTTCTAACCCCTATAATCACACTTGGCATGGCAATTGTCAACCAGCCCCTAACCCCACAGCCCTTCCTTCCATACTGTGGTTCAGTGAGGAATAAAACCAGCATTCTTTGTAATCAACAGACACAAATGGCCTCTTAAATCATAATCAGGCTGATTTGAATATTTACTTATACCAAAGATTATTTTATACCTTACATGTTAATTGTCAAAGGATTTAAAATATTATGACAAAAAATAATTCTTGGAATTGACCTGGATAAATGAACCCCTTAATCTGGTTAAGAAGTAGGTTAAAGTGGCCCTGGCTGGTGTGGCTCAGTGGTTGAGTGCCAGCCTGTGAATCAAAAGGTCACTGGTTCAATTCCTAGTCTAAGGCACATGCCTGGGTTGTGGGCCAGGTCCCCAGGAGGGGGCACAGGAAAGGCAACCACAGATTGATATTTCCCTCTCTTTCCCTCCCTTCTCCTCTCTAAAAAATAAATAAAATCCTTAAAAAAAAGTAGGCTAAATTATATTGCCTGTAAATGTTTTAAAACAAGAGTTAAATGCCAATTTACTTTATAGTCAAAATTAAACTATAAATTCAAGTTCAAAAAACTTTAATAAACTTAACCTTTACTAAGATTTAACTTACCTGCCTCAGACTCCATGTTTAAATTTGTTGTTACAAAATTAGATGGGAAGAGTCCTACTCCTCTGTGATTTTCTCCTTTCCACCAGTTGGCGTCACTGCAAATACAGTGCAAAAATGTCATTTGTTCCTATACATTTTAGTGCATTTGTGTCGAGATTAATTAAAATAAAAATTAAATTTAGCCTACTTTGAAAAATATTAGTTCACATGTGACTATATTTAAAAGTAGTCCTTAAATTTAATAAAAGATATAGAAAAGCACAAATAAAACAAATCCATATTTCCATACTTACACTTAAAACAATCAGCAATTGGTCACATTTTATTCTAGGCTTTTAAAATAATAAGATTACAGGTAACACTGGAGACCCCTCTATCAACAACCACACCATGCTAGTACGTAGCTTTCCTGCCACTGTATTTTTTATTCATTTATAAGTATCTTTAAGCCCACTCTATAGATTTAGATGTTAATCATAATAGATCTTTTTAATTTTATATGTTAATACTTTCAGATCTTTGATTCAGAGGTTTATCCTTTTTAAATCAAAGTTCCATCACATAAATACGGCATATTTGATTTATCTATCCCCGTACACATGGACATTCAGGAACTTCCAGTATCTCACCATTATAAAGATTGTGGTAATGATCACTCTAGATTCTGGGGCACACATGCAACAATTCTCTAGGCTTATGCACAAACATGGACTTGCTGGGTCACAAGATATAAGCGTTTATGATTTTACTAGATATTGTCAAATGTCCCCTAAAGGGATCGTGGCAATTCATTACCCTCCTTCCCTAAGCAACGATTCAGAATGTCATTTCCCCCGTGTCTGTTAACTGTCCAAGCAACACTTGATCTCAGACAGGAGAGAAATCATGTCTCATTTGCACTTCCCATGTATCCATGTGATTGTCGGCTTTTTGGATTGCCTCCTCTGTAAACTGCCTTGTTCATGTCTTCCGTCCATTTTTTTCCCCTACTGGATTTTTTGTCTTTTCAAGGATCTGGACCTACCCACTTCCGGCCAAGATGTAGCCAAGAAGTAGGAGGCACAGTGTGTAGGTAGACACACTGTGCCTCCTTGCACAACCAAAATTAAGGACAACAAAAATTTAGAAACAAAAAGACAACCAGAGCTAACAGAAAACTGAACTGTATGGAAGTCCGACAACCATTCATCCAAACCGATAAACCAGGCGAAAATGGGCAGTGAGACAGACCGCGCAAACCAGGGCTCCAGGGCCAGGAAATAAAGCCTAAAAGCACCAACTGAAAACACTTGTGGGGGTTGAGGTGCCAGGAGAGACTCCCAGCCTCACAGGAGAGTTCGTTGGTGAGACCCACAGGGTCCTAGAAAGTACACAAGCCCACCCACCCAGGAACCAGCACCAGAAGGGCCCAGTTTGCTTGTAGAAAGCAGCAGAAGGGACTGAAATCCAGAGAGCTGAGCAAGCGCCCTTGTTCCCTCTCTGACCCCGCCCCCACATACAGCATCACAACCCAGCAACTGGGTTGCCCCGCCCTGGGGAACACCTAAGGCTCCTCACCTCACTATGCAACAGGTGGGACCAGACCAAGAAATTATAGCTCAAATGGAAGAACAAATTGAAGCCCCAGAGCCAATACTTTTAAACGAACAAGAGATAGCCAACCTATCAGATTCAGAGTTTAAAGCACTGGTAATCAGGATGCTCACAGAATTGGTTGATTTTGGTTGCAAATTAGATGAAAAAATGAAGGCTACACTAAGTGAAATGAAGGAAAATGCATGGGGAATCAATAGTGATGGGAAGAAAACTGGGACTCAAATCAATGGAGTAGACCAGAAGGAAGAAAGAAACAGCCAAACAGAAAATAATAAAGAAACAAGACTTAAAAAAAATGAGGAGAGGCTTAAGAACCTCCAGGACATCTTTAAACGTTCCAACATCCATGTTATAGGGGTACCAGAAGGAGAAGAGGAAGAGCAACAAGTACAAAACTTATTTGAACAAATAATAAAGGAGAACTTCCCCAATCTGGCAAAGGAAATAGACTTCCAGGAAGTCCAGGAAGCTCAGAGAGTCCCAAAGAAGTTGGACCCAAGGAGGAACACACCAAGGCACATCATAATTACTTTACCCAAGATTAAAATGGAGAGAATTCTAGAAGAGGCAAGAGATAAGGGGACAGTTACCTACGAAGGAGTTCCCATCAGACTGTCAGCTGATTTCTCAAAAGAGACCTTACAGGCAAGAAGGGGCTGAAAAGAAGTATTCCAAGTCATGAAAGGCAAGGACCTACATCCAAGACTTCTCTATCCAGCAAAGCTTTCATTTAGAATGGAAGGGCAGATAAAGTGCTTCTCAGATAAGGTCAAGTTCAAGGAGTTCATCATCACCAAGCCCTTATTATATGAAATGTTAAAGGGACTTACCTAAGAAAAAGAAAATAAAACATATGGACAGTAAAAAGACAGCAAACTCACAGTTATTAACATCCACACCTAAAACGAAAGCAAACTAAGCAAACGACTAGAACAGGAAACAGAACCACAGAAATAGGGAGGGTTAACAACAGGGGAGTGGGAGGACGAGAGAGGGGGGAAAGGTACAGAGAATAAGTTGCATAGATGGTAGGTAGAAAATAGACAGGGGGAGGGCAAGAATAGTATGGGAAATGTAGAAGCTAAAGAACTTATGACCCATGGACATGAACTAAAGGGGGGGTGTGTGGGTGGGAGGGGGTGTGCAGGGTGGAGGGGAATGAAGGGGGAAAATGGGACAACTGTAATAGCATACTCAAAATATATTTTTTAAAAAAGGAACTGTAGGAGTTCTTTCTGCATTCTGGACAGCAACTGTTTGTCTGAACTTCATTATGAAAATATCTTCTCTCAAACTTGTCTTTTAACATGTTTATGGGGATTTTTTATTCCATGTTTTTGTTCTTTATTTCACTTTTCTTTTTATTATCTTATTTTATTTTGTTCTTATTTTATTTCAAGTTTTCTTTTTTTATTCCATTCCCATGTTTAGGTCTTTTAATTCATGTGGAATGAAATTTTATGTAGTGTATGAATCCAAATCAAATTTTATTTAGATTGTATAAAGAGCCATTCACCCCAGCAAAATTTACTGAATAGTATCATTCTTTTTTTAAAAATTTTTATTTTAATTGTTATTCAAGTACAGTTTTCTGTCTTTTACTCCCGTCCCAGTCCACCCACCCAGTGCTCCCATTTCCACCCCCCTTAGTTTTTGTCCATGTGTCCTTTATACTTGTTCCTATAATCCCTTCCCTTTTTCCCCTGAAATTCCCTCCCCTCTCCCCTCTGGTACTGTCATCCTGTTTTCTATTTCAATGTCTTTGGTTATATTTTGCTTGCTTGTTTGTTTTGTTGCTTAGGTTCCTGTTAAAGGTGAGATCATGTGGTATTTGTCTTTTACCGCCTGGCTTATTTCACTTAGCATAATGCTTTCCAGTTCCATCCATGCTGTTGCATAGGGTAGGAGCTCCTTCTTTCTTTCTGCTGCGTAGAATTCCATTGTGTACATGTACCATAGTTTTTTGATCCATTCATTTACTGATGGGCACCTAGCTTGCTTCCAACACTTGGCTATTGTAAATTGTGCTGCTATGAACATTGGGGTGCATAGGTTCTTTTGGAATGGTGTTTCAGGGTTCTTGGGATATAATCCTAGCAGTGGAATTGCAGGATCAAAAGCTCCATTTTTAGTTTTCTTAGAGTATCATTTTTTTTTACTGATTTATCATATCCTATCTTTCAAACAGCAAGTTATTATCTGTTCATAAACCTATTTCTGGGTTCTATTCTGTTGCAATAGTCTATATATTTATGTACTAGAGCTTATTAACATGCCTTGATTCCTAGCAAGGCAAGGACCCTTTCTGTTATTGTATACCTTCACATTTCTACATTAATATTAAAGTGTTTTCAAGTGCTCTCTAAAAAATTGTGTTGGGATTTTAATTGGAGATACACTGCATTTTATGCATTCATATGGGAAAAATTAAATCTATATTGGTAGATACTAGCTTCATGATAAAGAAATAATACTGTTTCTTTACCATGGAGCCAGTATCTCCCTCCATTTATATTTATATAAATGTCATATATATTTATATTCCATTATATCTTTCAAAGAATTTTATGTATTTTTTTCCATAAAGGCCTTATACATCTTAGTTAGGTTTTTTATTCTTGATTATTTATAATTTTTGTTACTACTGAGAATGGCATGTGTTTCTCTTACATTTTCTAAGTAGTTGTGATTACAGTAAATTTTACCACTGATTTTGTGTGTTGAGCTTGTACCCAACAACCTCGATGAACCTCACCAGTTTTAACAGTCTGTCCATTGATTCTCTTGAACGTTCTCTACAGGCAATCATAAAATCTAGAAATAATGGTAATTTATCTAAAGTTTGACTTATTGAGCAATCATTTTTAAAAATGACACTTAAAGATTAATTAACTTCTATGACTCTGAAACATTACTCCATTAAAAAGTACAACAAAAAGAATTTACTAAGTCATAATTCACATGCTGATGGCTCATGCTACTGAGAATAATGCTAGTTGGTCAGATGACAGATGCTGTTTTCCGTGAATGTTACACTTGTTGTGAAGGAGATGTGAGACAAGGGCTTTGTTTCTTTCATTTTTAGGGCCCACTAATAGTTTGATTTTAATAAAATTTAGACATTGATGTAAAAAAGAAGTGCTACAAAATCATGAAAGAGCTATGTATTACCCAAATTCTTAAGCCCAGAAAATAACTGATATATTGACAGTTCTAAGGTAGTATATCTACAAAATAAGAAACTCCCCCTTATTCTCACATACTTTCTTAGGTGAACTTTCCATTTTAAAAAGGGAAGCTGAACTTAAAGGAATTTTTAGATAAACCAAAGAACCCAAACCTGTGAAATGGATGTATTTTACTTGAACCTATCGACAATTTTATGTGTAGCCTTCCCCAGTGGTTCTACTAATGAAGGATAATTTCCCTCCCAACCACTACGGCAAACAGCTTGATAAAATATAAAAGTAGGGAAGACACCCAAATGTCATGTCAAAGCATGATTTGACTCCTTCCCAGCCCTAATCTAGCTCTATATTCTCTCCATTGGCAATTAGTTGATTATATGGAATGTTAATGGCACAAAATATGTAAATTCCTAAATTAAGGTAATTTGGTACTGTAGTTTCACATAAACCATTTGATAATTAAGGAAAATTGCAGTATTTATATTTACAGATGTTTATGTTAAGAAAGTCAGTCACAGTGGAGTGAAAAATGATGCGAATATAAAAGACATAAACTTTACCTTCAACAAAGTGACTATTCAGCTAACAATTGTGAAAGCCCACCAAGAAGGGGACAGACACTGGACTAAGCACTAAAGTTACAAGGATGATTAAGAAACAGTTTCTGCCCTCAAGAAATTTAAAATTCAGTGCTACATTTTTCAACCCTCCCTACCAACTAAGACATGTTACCTTGCACTATCTTCTGGGAATTGTTTTTTCCTCCCCCCTTTCTCCCATCCCAGGGAAGTGCTAACCCTCTGCAGAATCAATTCATCTAGCAGGACAGACATATGAGAAGAAGTAATTACAGTACAATGAGAAATGCTATCGATTACATTCAGGGAGCTAGAGCAGCACCAAGATAGAACTCCTAATTTACAGGTAAAGGCAGAGAAGAGTTTAAGAGTTTCTCAGGGGATAAAAACTCTGACATGGGTTTTGAAGGCTGAGTAGGCACTCATCAGGAGGAAAAGGAAATGAGGGCTGTGGAACTAAAAATGCCCTTCTCCATTATGGACAAGCAAGAAAATAAAAAGTACAAAGAAATAAAATACTTTGCCTACTGAGGTAAACAGAAAACGAAGTTACATTGTCTCATTTTAGGTTTCAAAATAAATGAAAATCTAGTGTTTGACTTCTTAACCAAAACAACTTCTTTGCTGACTTTTACAATGACAATGGCTGAAGATAAATGATGTCCTCTCCGATCTGACAATCATGTGAGAAAAGTGCTATTTCTACCACAAACCTACGAATAGTAAACCTGGACACTTGGTAATCTTGGGGGGGGGGGTCTTTTCCTTAAATTACCCATTCTATTTTTTAATTTGGGGAACATGTCCTTGTCCTGGACTCCCTTGCAAACCTTTCTTGCAAGTAAAGTTCCTTTTCTTTTCTAAATGCATTTGCTTCTTTGACAGGGCTTTCAGGGCAGAAAGAACCAAATGTACAATGCCACAAAAGTCTAATCACAACATGACATTTTTGGAACTGCAAGAATTCTACTTAATTATTTGAAATGGTACATATGGAACAAACAAGGAGTGGTGAGATACAGCTAAAAATGGAGAAAGTGAAAAGCTTTATTGGCACACTGTTAAGAAATGTGCACCTTCTCTACCAGCTCCATGTTTCTTAAGTTGAAGTCCAAGAATACTATATTTTCAAGGACATTTTTCAAGTTCTATATGTGAAGTTTTAAATTTTATATTTTCATTTGCACAGCAATGTAAATACAAGGAATACAGTCATGTTCTGGATCATCTAGATGACCTCCATTTACCCTGAGACTACCACTTACTTTAGTAACCAAGTTTGCCTTTGTGTTTAAAAGCTTGCAGTGATAACCAATCACCCAGAATGACATTTAACCTCTACATGTTGATACACATGTCTATGGCAATTTTAAGACTGGGTATACTATCCTCAAAAGGAGGGCAATCAACTTACATATTCCATTATATTCATGTTGCATTCTCTCAGCAATTACAAAGAATGAAGTTGTTTTTTTTATAGTGGTAAGTCTCAAATGAAAATTGTTTTGCATGAGTCTACATTACTTAATGAATTTGTGCTTTAATTAGACATTAGTGAAAAGAACACATGCAGCACAGTAACACAACCCTCTACTCACGGCAAGCCTATGACCTGTGACAGGTATATAATATCGCACAAACACTAAGTGACATCAAGGGATACAGTATGTATGAAGGATTCACAGTTACAGAAAAAAACCCTCAGAGATGCAGTTATCATAACACAGGGTAATACACAGACCTACTGGAGAGAGTGATGAAGTACTGTACCATTTATCAGTAATTTACTTACTATGTGAGCAGCAATTAACTTTAAAAAAATTTGTTATTAAAGCAATGCTCACAATTTGAATCTTAGGGCAAAAACTACTCCATTTTAGTTTTGTTTCTATTTTATATATGTCTTTAAATTTATAGCTGTATAAGAGTAATAGAAGTGTAAATGTAAGTTATTTTGTAAATATTCTAACTAAAACTACACTCAGAAGCCTGAGCTTTCAGACTGTCAGTGATCGAGGCCCACACTGCCTCTTCACTTTCATATCTGTTTACTCTCCTTCGGGGATCATGCACTTCATAACAAATGGTTATTTTAAAAAAAGCAAAAAACTTCTGTGAACATAGTGTTATCTTGACTGCCTAAGAGACCTTTGTTTTCATATTCTAGATTATTGCAAAATCTTTCCTGTCCTGTCAAAATCAATCCAAGTTCACTTGAAATGGACCCCGGATATGTCTTTTTTCCCAGATGCTTGCACCACATGCCAATCTGCTCTCTTTGGACCCCAACGTGACTTCTATGCTATTCACATTCTGCATTCCATTCAATCACCCTGTACAGTAACTTTGACTCCCATACTTTATTCTAGGTTTTAAATGGCAGAACTAAACAGCACCTATTACATAATATTTTCTCAGTCTCAGTATTTACCACAGCACAGTAAAACCATTTTTGTGTACTTATCCATTTCAAAAATATGCTACACTAAGCTTCCAGCCAAGATAGAGGAGTAGGTAGATACATTTTGCCTCCTCGCACAACCAAGAGGAGGACAAAAAAATTTTAAAAACAAAATATAACCAGAACTGACAGAAAATTGAACCGTATGGAAGTCCGACAACCAAGGAGTTAAAGAAGAAACGTTCATCCAGACCAAGAGGAGGGGCAGGGTTAGGCAGCCAGGGTGGAGAGGATGCGCAGCAAGGCAGCAGCTGGAGGACCGGGGTGGGTGAGGTGTAGCCGGCAGAACAGTTGGTCCCACATTTGTACACGGATAAACTGGGAGGAACAACTGGGGAACAAGACAGACCTCACAACTCAGGGTTCCAGTGCAGGGAAATAAAGCCTCAAAATCTCTGACCGTAAAAGTCTGTGGG
>PVKM010002257.1:30109-53936 GCA_004027735.1 Carollia perspicillata | reverse complement strand
GAAGAAATGACCAACCTATCAGATGCAGAGTTCAAAATACTGGTAATCACAGATGCCCACAGAAATGGTTGAGTATGGTCGTAAAATAGAGGAAGAAGCAAAGGCTATGAAAAGTAAAATAAAGGAAAATGGACAGGGAACCGACAGTGACAGGAAGGAAGCCAGAACTCAAATCAACGATTTGGAGCAGAAGGAAGAAACATTCAACCAGAATAGAATAAAAAAATAAGATTCCAAAAAAATGAGGAACCTCCAGGATAGCTTTAAATGTTCCAACATCTGAATCGTAAGGGTGCCAGAAGGAGAAGAGGAAAAGCAGGAAATGGAAAACTTATCTGAAAAAATAATGAAGGAGAACCTCCCTAATCTGGCAAAGGAAACAGACTTCCAGGAAGTCCAGGAAGCTCAGAGAAACCCAAAGAAGTTGGACCCAAGGAAACATAAACCAAGGCACATCATAATTATATTACCTAAGATTAAAGATGAGGAGAGAATTTTAAAAGCAGCAAGAGAAAAGGAGAGAGTTGCCTACAAAGGAGTTCCCATTAGACTATCAGCTAATTTCTCAAAAGAAACCTTGCAGGCACAAAGGGGCTGGAAAGAAATATTCAGAGTCATGAAAGGCAAGGACCTACATCCAAAATTACTCTATCCAGCAAAGTATCACTTAGAATGGAAGGGCAGATAAAGTGCTTCCCAGATAAGGTCAAGTTAAAGGAGCTCATTATCACCAAGACCTTATTATATGAAATCTTAAAGGGACTTATCTAAGAAAAAGAAGATGATCAAAAATATGAACAGTAAAATGACAACTCACAGCTATTAACAACTAAACCTAAAACAAAAACAAAAACAAAGTAAGCAAACAACTAGAACAGGTACAGAATCACAGAAATGAGAATTACATGGAGGGCTATCAGCGAAGAGGGGGAGGGAGAAGAATGGGAGAAAAGGTACAGGGAATAAGAAGCATAAATGGCAGGTACAAAAATAGACAGGGGGAGGTTAATAGTATAGGAAATGGAGAAGCCAAAGAATTTATATGGATGACCCATGGATATGAAGTAAGGTGGGGGAATGTTGCTGGAAGGGGGGTGCAGGGTGGAGAGGAATAAAGGGGAGAAAAAAATGGGACAACTATAATAGTATAATCGATAAAATATATTTAAATAAATAAATAAAAGTGCGCTACACTAATGTATCTTTAGTAAGCTATTTATAATGGACACCAGAAACATTTACAATCTGTGTTCATAGCAATAAGCTGTTAGGTCTTGCTCTTGTTATATTTCATCAACTTCATTTAAAAGCAAAGTAGAGGCTGGAATTACACCAAATATAGACAGATGTAATCTTTATTACAAGTTTAAATGATACAGAAAATTTGAGGGCGAGTTGAGTAACAAATTAGGATTATGGAGGAGCCAAGCCTACCTTTTGGCTGCTTTGATAAAAAATAACACAGATAAATGTTCAGGTGACTGAATATTTATGTTTCCCGATTGTGATAATCAATCATTTAATACATCTTTTATCCAAGATAAAAAGAAAAACCAAATTCAATATATTAAGAAAATCACGTTACCTAGTTTCTTTTATAAATTTTGTTTTAGAAAAAAGTAATTAAGGTATGAAAAGGTTCTATGATACACAAAGTCAAAGAGCTGGATATTCGGGATTCTAAATTAAGGATATTATCTTTAACTTCGAAATATTCCAGACATAAAGCTTTAAAACATACCTGTCATCCAAAACAATAATAATTTCACCATGTTTAAAGGTAAGTTCATTGTCCTCAACAGCTTCAAAATCATATAAAGCTCTCACTTTTCTTGCAACTTTATTATTTAGCTGAACGTCTGCAGATGGATATAAGGATTTTGTTTCTGTGTGCTGCTGCTTCTGCTCTTGCAACGATAATTCAATAGCTAGTTTGAAAAATTAAAATGCAAAAAACAAATGTAACCAGAATTAATTCTGATTTTTTTACAGTTTAAAAAAAGATATTAATGTTATATTTAATAAGGGTAAATCAAGTGAGTATTTTATTTATCCAAATAAACACTAAGCAGTTAACTTTCTAGGGGGGCAGAGAATCATGACATTTTTTAAAATAAAGTTTTTGCTCATTCCTGATTAAAACAGTCTGTCGTATACAGCAGCTATTATTTTTATAGCAAACAGATTGTGACATTTTGATATGGGTAGCTTTCCATATAGGACAAGCTGGGAACATATATTTCTGTGCTTGACTCATAACTTTGGCATTAAAGAAAAGGTGAAATGTAAGCTTTCCAAAGGTAGGACATTAAATATATGTTACTGACAAAGATACTGAATTAATCTTATGATCATGTCAATTGTTTTACTTAATTTTCAGACCCTACTAGTGTCTATATTTGAGGTAAAATACTAAAAGTATACCCAATTTTATTACAACCTTTTTTTCAATAAATTGTTCTGACAAGGATGTTTCCAGTAACATTAAATTACACGTTTCATGATTTACCTTTAGCTATGTCTTCATCTTCTTTGTTTTTGTTCGATGATGTACCATTCTTGGCAGCAGCTGAGACAGTCTGTAAATGTACAAGTAAAATAAACACAACTACCCTTTCAAAGAAAACACAAGTTCTATAATTACTCACACATGCTAATTTAAAATAAAACTGATAATAACTAATGAGTTTCATTTAAAAGTGAAGTTCTTTATGATAATTTTAAGTAGTTGTTTTCAAATACTAAAATAAAACATCAGAATCTTTAAGAAAACATTATCAACTCAAAAAGGACACGAACTGGCTTACACATTGCATAAATCTTAGTATCTGACCCAGACCTTGGCATACAGAAAGTAATGAGTCTTTCCTGATTGCACTTCCTGGTCTACGTTGTCCAAGGTCTCTTCACTCCATGAGAGGTGCTGTATCAACGTTACAGGCTTACAGCTACAAGGGAAGTAGCAGCAAGAAGCCATGATGACTACTGAAGAGGAGGGAGGACAAATTCAAAGCGTGTGGTCTAGGAATGCCTGTTAAACCCTCTTTTACTCATTGTGTTTGAATGGTGGTGGCTCTTCAGGCACAGCAGAGAACTAAGGAAGGCCATGCTTAAATTTAAAGGTGGGGAAGACAGAGATGTCCAGGATTCTGAATCATCAATCAGTTAACAGAGATTTCTGAGAATGACATGCATAAAGGAGAGAGAGCAGGAAAATGCTTGCTTTTTGTTACTTATAAGACTTCTAATCCCCAAAATCTACCTAGAATCCTTAGACCTGGTCAGCTGTAAAGATTCTTTTTGTCTCTATAGTTTAGAGTCTATAATAAAATTATATAGATTAGATATATAGATATAGATACAGAGAGATATATAGTCTTCTTCCTAATCTCTTTCCCTAACCCATACATTATATTAATTGGAGGATAAGAAGCACTGAGAGCAAAACCCAAGATACAATGTTTTTTTCCCCACAGAACTAAATGGTCCATACAGTGACTCATCACTCCTGCCTCCACTCTGTCCTACTAAAGCTACCCCCTATCTCCCCAAATAAACTTCGTCTTATAGCTCCACCCATCTTATATATAAACCATTCCTTTCAGGCACATTCACTCTTTTAACAAACAGGTCTTGAACTTTCTCTACCTCTTGTATACATTCCAATCCCAAAATTCTACCTCTTCATTTTCACCAGCCCAGTCTGTAGTTACCTCTCTGTCCTGGCACATAGCATTTGTACCCCTCATCCATATCAGTCACTTATAATTTAGTTATTTTTCACATTACATAGCTACCCTTCAATTTTACTATAAATTTTGTGAACATAAGGCTCTCTCATCCACCTACCTTCTGCATGACTCTAGAGTAGCATTAAACAGATTATTTATGGCCGAGTCACTTCTCAAAGTTCTGATATGTAGAAGAAATTCACTACGATTAGCACATCTACTAAATATAAGACACTGTGCCAGACAGGCATGTGGAGAGTAGAGGTGGGTGACAATTATAACAGACCTGGGCCAGATTTTACATAAGATACATACCCTCAAAATCATACAGGGTCAATCATGGTTTGAATGAATCTCTTACCTGAGAACCTGCTGGAGGAAAAGCAATTCCTTCTTCTTTCATAGATTTAATAGTTGCAGATATCAGACTAAACTGGGGGTCCTTTTGAAATTCTTCTGACCACTCCACCATTAAAGATTTCAGTTTTTCGCATACTTTAGGATGAGCCTTTCAAAGAAAAGGCAAAGAAAAAAAAACCACTGTGTTTAAAAGTACTTGAATTATTTAATAACAAAGAGAATTATCACCCAAACTTTCTTTAATCACATGAACATCAACAGAAGCCCAGCAATACCTAGCCTAGGCAAGTACTTGATAATGCCTATTTACCTTTTAAGATATAGTTATTTCTTGCAAAATTAGCCTTTTTGAACATCAATTTCTACGTCTTACTATAATGACAAGCCTTTTATATTCAGAGGTTATTTCTTCAATGTTTTCTTATAAGCCTTTTATGTCAACTAAACTACAATTCTGGGATTTCTGCCACTAATAGCAAGAGAACAGTGCTTCAGAGCTTCCATCTTAAAGAAATCAATAGCAACACCCCTACAGTGAAGACCCCCTCCACCCGCTCCACCTTTGCCCTCCATCTCCAATGGGAAATCAGTACAGAATGGTGGTTAGTTTGGACGCTGGACTCACAGAAACCTGCATCTAAACCTCAGCTCTGCCACTTACTAGCTGACACTACCCTGGACAAGTTACTTACTATCTAAACATCAGTTTCTGCATCTATAAAATAAGAATGACAAGAGAATCTAACTTCTCAGTGTTAAGAGCACTGAAAAGAGAGTCGATGTGAAATGCTTAAAGCAGTGACTGGTGACTAACCCATCGGTAAAGATTAGCTATTATCACTAGCATATATGCCTTGGGGAGGAAAACAGATTTTGGTGCTACAAACAAAAACATCACATTTTAGAAGAGGAAGTTTTATTTCACTTCAAACTTATCTAAAAATGATTTCATTTATAATACAACTTTATTAATGTTATATATAGTTAAAATAATATAGAATACATGTATTTTTTAAATAACTTAAGTTTCTTCTCTTTTAAAAATTTACCTTATTTTTTATCAGAGCACGTACTTCTGTTGCAAAATCACGGGAACATACTTCTAAATGAAATATCTTTCCACAGTTTGCCACACAAGCCCCAAGAAGCTATTAATTAAAATAAAAATCAATATACATATGTTGAGATATTAACTTACTAAAATAAACATACACATAAAATCTGGATCAAACAATAACATGACCTTTACTTACAGTTAACGCCTGCAGAGCAACATGAGGAACCTTGTGATTTACCCTTTTCATTATGGCTTTTAGACAGTCTTTTGCCCTACGAAAAAAATGAAGAAGGTTAAATATTTATTCAGAATTTGAAATCAAATGTTAAAAATATGACGTATAATACTACTAAATAACTTTAAATTAAAAAATACAATCCTGCAAACTTTACTTCATTACATAAAATGATTTTACACACTCTTTTGTTCATAGATTTGTAGAAGTTAAAAAAAAAAAGCTTATTCCAAAGGTTGTATATTCCAAAATCAAGAGGTAAAAAGTCAGCCAAAACAAGAGAACTATATCATATAAAAATATTTTTTCATTTGTTCAAGAGACTTAGCTTTCAGACAGCAAATTCTTATCTTGAAAAAAAGAGGATATACAGTCTTAAAAAGGTTTAAGTATAAACATTCATGAATATACTTTGAAAAGTTGTAATGTTAAAACAAATGCTTTCTTCAGTCTTCTCAACTTCTAAAGTGTAAGTCAGTTCAGCTGAACTACTGCATCTCCCCTGTAAAGCATCCTTTTCATATTCACTTTTTCCATTATGATGCTATTATATTTACCTATTGATTACTGAAAGGCTTTCTCAGCATGTTACCTATTAAATTATTATATTTATTTACCTCATTACTAGAAGACTCCCAGAATTCTGGGAGTCTTCTAGTAATGAGGTAAATAAAGTTCCTCAACAACTAGTCTATTCATTGTTAACATGCATCTCTATTGTGTCAAGGCTTTTATGTATTTTAATTTATCTCAGGTTTTCAGTTGCACTCTCTTTCCATGTGTTCTTTCAGTGTAAAGTTAATCCCGTAAATCCCCCCTCCATGCTCTCTTCGTTTTTATTCCCCTCAAAGTAAACAGAAACTTTTCAAAGTTACATCAAGCAAAGGGACACCGGTTATCATGTCCTTAGACATTTACTGAGCACGACAGGCATCTTACCCATTAGGAGTGCTTCCAACTTTGTCACATATGTCCATAATAAGACTCCAGTCTTCCGCAGTGTTGTACTCATTTGTGGCTTTTTCTAGAAGATATTAGCATACCCCAAAATTAGGACATTTCTTATGGAACACTAACATAACAGGAAAGGCACGGAAGAAGCCCTACCTTTGCTTTTGCCAAGTATAAAAGAACGATGAAAAAACATCAGAAGATAGAGTACTTTAGCTCATTTCAACTTTAAATTGTATAATTAAATGAACTGAATGTTCTAAGTTACACCAATAAAATGTCTTCTAAATTTAGTTAATAAATAAATTACAAACTATCAATAATCCCAACAAATTCTAATTTGGAAGAAAGTCTTTAAAATATGTCATCATATATGGAAATACGAACCAAACTATTCACTGAGTTGTTGCTTTTAAGAGCAAAAAGAAAAATGGATTAGTAAAATATAAAAAGTTCATACAATGGAAGGTAAAAATGAGTTCTACAGAGCTAAATGTACAAAAATGTGTATATCTCAAAATATAATAATTTGTTTTGCTTATGCTGAGTGTAAAAAGCTAATAGTAGAATATATAACATTTACATGAACCTTTTAAACAGCTTTACTGAAACATAATTCATGTTCCAATACAATTCACCCACTTGAAGTACACAACTCAATGTTTTCAGTATAATTAAAGACTTGTGCAACTATCACTGCTATCTAATTTTAGAACATTTTCATTAACCTAAAAAGAAATCTATACCCAATGGCAGTCACAGTCCATTCTCCCTCCATACTTTCCACCCTAGACCACCACTAATCTACTGTGTGCCTCTACAGATTCCTCTTCTGGACTTTTCGCATAAACAGAATCATACCACATATGGTCTGTCATGACTAGCTTCTTTTATTTAGTATAATGTTTTCAAGGTTCATCCATGATGAAGCATGTATCAGTACTTCATTTCTTTTCATTGCTGGGTATTATTCCACTGTACAGATACACATCATTTTATTTCTCCACCAGTTGATGAACATTTTGGTATTTTTTTAACTTTTTGGTTAAAATTAATAATGCAATGCTATGAACACTTGTGCACAAATTTTTGTGTGATGTATATTCTCACACCCCTTTGGTATATACCTAGGAGAACCAACTGCTGAGTCTCACAGCAGCTCTATTTAATTTTTGTTTTAGAATCTGACAGTTTTCCAAAGCATCTGTACCATTTCACATTCCACCAACAATACATAACTATTTCATACAAAGTTATAAAACACTCAAAATATACACTATATTTGAGATATAAGTACTAAAAATATTACCATATGCATGAGAATAAAAAACATCAAAAGAGATGGAGGATCAAAATGGGGTAAACAAGGACCTAATTATATTTACAAAGTTTTGTTTTTTTAAGTTCTAAAGTAAGTATCCAGAAATGATTCTTATTCTTAGTATCTTTTTGTGGCCTGAAATAATTTATGATCAAAATTAAAATTTTAAAGAAAATATTTGAAGAGCATGACCAGAATATAATTACTAAATTAAGTAATATTTTTACTCTTTTACAAAGTTTCAATATCAAGAGACACAATTCTTTTCTGCTAGTATAGGAAGTGAGTTTATAAGAATTATACTTCAGAAACGTTTTATGTCTTTTCCCCTTTATATCCTAAATTTCAAATACAGACAAACTGAGATATTTGATACATACAAGCTTATCACAATGGTAAGAATCTAAAGTAGTTCCTTTTTTTTAAAGGCAATATAATAAAAGCCAAAAAATACACAGGCTTAAGTAAATAGCTATATTTGGCAAGTAGGAAAGAAAAACACAGAATCCAGTTAACCTCAGTTAAATGCTGGAACTCACTTTCTAAAACCATGTGAATTGCCTAACACTATGGATAGAAAGTAATTATTTCAACATATGTGAAGAAATGACAAGCCAGAGGTTTTAGAAAAGTAATGGATTTTCTGCCTTGCATCAAGTTCTATATTCAAGCACCAAGGTAGAAACACTGTCTACCCAGGTCCAGCTTCTTCCCTTGTACAGAGATGACTAATTCTTCTACTTGTAAAATCAGACCAGGATGTATTTTTTCCAAGAGGTTTAAAATTTTTAACTATTTAATAACATATCTAAGAAATTTAGTGAATTCAAAAGTACACACAAGAAAAAGAAAGAAAAATCTACCAACCTCTGAAAATTATGACACATATATTTCCAGACTTTCTTCTATACACATAAACAGAAAAATAAAAATATCACTAAAACTAAATAAAATAGGACCATAGGTATTAGATATCCAAAGACCACACCCCAAAACTAATAACCCCTTCCCTGCCAATTACAAATACATTGAGAAATAAAACAAAAAATAAAGCACTGCTGTCATTACTAATGGAAGCTCTAGGTATGCTGGACAAATGGGCTTGTTAATAGTGAACCCCAGAGGTGGGCATGCCTTAGCACTACACAGGGGCGGACCTCCCCCTGCAGCGGGGAGTCCCTGCACAACTCACTCCAATGAGAAATAGATGAGAAATCACTCAATGGCTGTGGAAAGACTAGCTAGCTACATGGACAAAGAACATCAACAGGGCCCATTAACTGCAAGTTTACCCATCAGAAACATCATTACACCAGAAATGGAGAGAATACAGGAGCAGGGGAAGTCGGGCGACACTAATGGAACTCCCTCTTCAGGAAGGAAACCTCGGGGGTATTTCCCATTAATAGTGTAATCATATTAAATGTATCATTTCCTAACCTGCATTTCCATTTACCATAAACATCTTTCCATGTTCATAAATATATGTCTATACCGATATTTTGAATAGCTACATGAAGTACCAGTACATACAATGGCCAAAGTGCTTACACAATCTAGTAAGAAGGTATCAGCCAACTGTGGTTTTAAATCTATCAGGTACCCAGACTCTCTTCTTTGTTATATTCACTAGAATTGTACTGATGCTCCACATGGAACAAATACAAAATAATTTTTAAATGTCAGGATTTCACGCATAGACCTTTCTATAGATGTTTCATAGCATAAATACTTTATCTTGTCTATCGTCTATCTCTGCCACCACTTCTCTCCCTCCCTCCAACCCTCAAAATGAATGTACTCCATTATGGCAGGAACTTTTTGTTTCATTTCATTCACTATTTTTATTTCAAGTGGACAGAACAGTATCTGGGCACAAAGTGTTCAGTAAGTATTGTTCAATGAATGAATGATGCTGGTCACCCCTCCACATCCTATCACTGTGGCACAGTATTGTAATGTGGAAATCAATAACAGAGCTTCTAAGTAGGTGAACTATAAGAGCTTTCATGATGCCCCGTATGGCCCCAGAGAAGACTGTGCAAAGCTGTGGACCAGCAAGAGCTTCTCCCCTGAGCAGACACACATCCAAGTGCTGTACAGAACTAGTTGCAAGAGCAACTCCATGTGACAACAATAGGCAACAGCACTGGTGTGCTTCTGAGATCCCAGTCCTCTTCTTGTTTTTCTAAAGACGAATAACAATACCTCTGGGAGTCTCGCGGGGAGATGGGGTATATAGGGTAGAAGGAAATGCCTCAAAAAACAAAACAAGACATGGAAAAAACTCTGGATAAAGATGTGCTCCACATATACAATGGAGTAGTACTCAGCCATAAAAAGGATAAATGCTGCCATTTGTGACAACATGGATGGACCTTAAGAGTATTATGCTAGGTAAAGTCAGTCAGATGAAAAAGGACAAGAACTGATTTCACCCATATGTGCAATATAAAATGAAAGGCAACAAATGAACAAACAAAATTTTAAACAAACAAAAACAAACTCACAGACAAAGACAACAGAATGGTGATTAGCAGAGACGGGTGGCGAGGGGAGGACACAGAGGGTAAAGGGGGGTCAAATACAAGGTGACGGAAGGAGACCAGACTTTGGGTGGTGGGCACACAGTAAAAGCAGCAATTTTCAACCTTCTTCCAGCCGAGTGTGATGCTGGCAGTGGGTCTGTCATGTATGGCCTTTATTGTGTTTAGGTATGTTCCCTCTACCCCCCCTTAAGATCGTAACAAGACAGAGTGTCCGCTTTCACCTCTCTTATTCAACATAGTACTGGAAGTCCCTAGCCATAGCAATCAACATTTTTCATCTTGTGGCACACATAAACTAATTTCAACAATTCTGTGGCACACCAAAATATATATTACATTTTTTGCTGATCTGACAAAAAATAGGAATAATTTTGATTTCTACACATGGGAATGCTATTGTGTTGGCTGTTGTCATTTTTTAATTTGACAATCTAAGGGGCAAAGAGGTCAGTGCCCCTGACTAACCCGTCAGGTACTGCATGTTTTACAAATTCTTGCAACACACCCCTGTGCTACGCCACAGCAGCTGAAAATGCTTGAGTATAGAGTATACTCAATAGAGTATACAAATATTGTATTATAAAGTTTTTATACCTAAAATCAGCACTATATTATTAACTAATATTACCCCAATAAATTTAATTTAAAAAAATAAAAAGAGCCTTGGCTGGTGTAGCTCAGTGGATTGGGTGTGGGCCTGTGAACCAAAGGATCGCGGTTTGATTCCCAGTCAGGGCACATGCCTGGGTTGCAGGCCAGTTCCCAGCAGGAGACACATGAGAGGCAACCATACATTGATATTTCTCTCCCTCTCTCCTTCCCTTCCCCTCTCTAAAAATAAATAAATAAAATATTTAAAAATTTTTTAAAAATTAAAATAAAATAAAAAATAAAAAGAGAGCCCCAGAGAGCTACCTCAAAACCACCTGAGCCATGTGAGGACACAGCAAGACGACGACCATCTATGAATCAGAAGGTTGGTTCTCACCAGACATCAAATCTGCCAGCACATTGATCTTGGACTTCCCAGCCTAGAGACTGTGAGACATTAATATCTGTTGCTTATTTTTTTTAAAGAGGGAGGAAGAGGACTTCTTGTACAGTGATACATAGGTGACTAACTTTATATCTTGAATCGAAAGAGCAAATCACTTATATTACGTATGACTTTCTAACTTCATGCTCATCTTTGCTCTTTGCTTACAGAGTTTTGTTTTTGCTGTACAGATTTATCATTCTTTTTAAAAATAGTATCCTTCAGCACAGTGTTTAGAACTACCTTAATATTAAATATTCACTCATATTCTCTTTTGTGTAGATATAGTTTCTCTTTAATGGGTAAATCCTTAGTCTACTCTGGAATTTCATTCAGCACATGGCTGAGGCAGGAGAAGTATTTTTATAAAATATTTTTAGTAGTTCCAATATATAAGAATTTATCCTTTCCTCTTTGATCTGAGAAACCAGAATCATCACTTACCAAATTTTGACACACAATTTAATGTGAAGCCAATACGATAACCTCCAAACCCCTTTCAATCATTTCAAAAATAAACATAATATTTTTACTTGATTTAATTTTGTAGAAAATTAAAAGTCCTGATTTGAATACTCTATCCAGCAGAGTATTACTCCCTACAAATATAGGGCTCATGATTACTCTTTACAAAAAGTATAAAATCTGAACACTTTATAATAGCCTGCCAAAAAGGATTTCATTTTTCAAGTGAACAAAATAACACTTGAATTAGGTACTTTAAACTGAGTAAACTCCTGGAAAAATTTTAAATATTGTAATCAAGGAACCATTCTTTTACAGGATGTCACTTTGCCCAGTGTTGGCAAAGTGGTATTGTCCTATGTCTAATGCACAGAAAGCAAGAGAGTTAAATGAGCTCTCGTGGGGCCTACATGCTAAATTTCCAGGGTTTGGTGGGAGTAGGTCATAACATTTCATCACCAAGTTTTGATTACTGCATACAGAGAGCCTCATATACCCAGTGAAGTACTTCAGAGAGATTCTAACAATATCATAAAGCAGCAGCCCATCAAAAAGGCTCCCCCTCCACATAGTCCATTATGTTCAACATACAACTTTAAAAGGAATTCAAGTCTATCTATAAAACTTTTAATAAAATAGGCTCTGTAAGTAATAAAAAAATTAACTATATAAAACAAGAATGCCCACAAGAGATCTTTAAAGCTCCTCCAACTATGTTTGGAAATAAAACTCATAACTGATCTGCTTCCAACCATGAGAGAGTATCTGGTACCAGATTTGCTAGTCTACAAAAAACACGTATAAGAGGCCAAAATATACGAGGCAACTGTGTTCAAAAACTAAATAACAGTGCAGATCTGAGGTCTTTAAGGCAAAGTAAATATGAAATGACGCTCATGATGGCCCCAGCTTTCTACCCAGGAACCCTTTTCTGTCCCAACATAAGGAAGACCAGCCCTAGTAGAGCAGCTGGGGGTCAGAGACTAGATTCCTGAGCACATGTCCTTTGTTGATCAAGGGCTGTCCCCATCTACCCCCCCCACACACACACACAGTGAGGCCCTATGAGGACTAGCACAGATCACCTACTATGGGGCTCAAAGGCAGTGCAGTGCTGAGAGTCTCTGGAATTCCTGCCTGTTACAAACTAAATGTCTGTGTCCCAACAAAATTCATATGCAACTAACCCCCAGTGTAGCTGTATTTGGAGACTGGGCCTCAAGTAAAGTAATTAAGGTAAAATGAGATCATAAAAATGGGACCCTAATCCAGCAACAGGAAGTGTCCTTAGAAGAGATACCAGAGGCTCTCTCTCCTCACACACACACAAAGAGGTCCTGTGAGCGCACAGTGACAAGGCATCCATCTGCAACCCAGAAACCAACCCTGCTGGAACCTTGATCTTGAACTTCCAGTTTCCAGAACTGTGAGAAAATAAATTTCTGTTGTTTAAGCCACCTGGTATACGGTATTTAGTTATGACAGGCCAAGCAGACTAATACTCCACACCCAACTAGAACAGAGAGAAAATTTCAGGCATTCTGTTGAAAACCCCAAAAGGCCACACCTCAGGAGTAAAGGCCCCTTAAGTTCAATATCAAAATAGGCCTGCCTCACAAAGAAAACTAAGCCTGACAAAAACCTAAGATTATCCAATAATATAACTACCTGACAAAACTCAACACTCTTTAAAGGAAGACAACATAATCTAGCCTCCTTACAAAGAATAACTACAATGACCAATATAATATAAAAAATTCCTAGATACACAAAAGTGTACCACAATCAAGATAAAAACCAATTAACTGTTAACCCAAATGTTATTATTAGCAGAAATGTACTTTAAAGCTGGTATTATATATTCTTTGAAGAACTTAAAGCAAAAGATGGTCATTATAATTGAGTAGGTGGTGAGTGCTGAGAAGAGAAATGGAATTTATAGAAATGAAAAGGACAGGATCTCAGCTAAAAATATTCACTGGATGAGCTTACAAGCAGATTAAAGACTACGGAATCAGTGAACATGAAGAAAAGTCAATAAAAGTAATCAAATATGAAAAACAATAAAGATGAAAAAACTGAACAAAGTCTCAGTCTATTTGTTTTTTAAATTTGCTATGTAACAAATTATTGCAAATTAAGTGGTTTAGAACACCACCTGCTATTAGTTCGTAGTTCTGTACTCCAAAATCTTGCCTGGGTTCTATGGTCAAGATATTACAAGGCTTGTTTTGGGAGGATTAATGTTATTTAAATGAAATATCATAACTAAATTCATGCACGTTGGAATTATGTGAAGAGTTCCTGTACATTAAAGCAGAGTTTAAATCTTTCTTCAAATGTGCATGGAACTACCAAAAACTAGAAATAATTCAGGACAATACACACAGTATATTCTCTGAATACAATATATATTTATTAGACCAAATCTAAAACATAATCACATAGAAATTAACAATCAAGAGATAATTAACAGTATAATAGTAGGCAATATAAAAATGTATTACAATTAGGATACTACATACTACTATCTTGGGATGTAACTAAAGCACTGCTTAGATCTTAAAGGAAAAATTATTTTTACATATTAATAGAAAGAAAACAACTATTTTTATGGCTTAAAATAATAGAAGAACTGGAAAAGCTAGCAAAAAGAAATTTTTAGAGCAAAAATAAGCTAGAAAATGAAAAGTAAATGAATAGAATTCATATTGGAAATCACAGATGACAGATTTTATTAAAAATATAAAAATGTTTGTTCTTTGGACCAATTTATTATAAATTAAAGAATTGTTTGAAAATGTAGGTGAGCCTATTTTTCTAGTTTATAAATAATTCATACATGTTTACACTACTAAAATGATACACACTTATTAAATTTCTATACCATACAATTCTTGTGTAGTTAAGTTTAGATTAAAATATTGAAATCCCACTACCTCAACCTGACAGATTAAAAATATTTTTCACCTGCTTCTCTGAAGCCAATGACAACAACCCCGGTTAGCATTCTAAATTGCCTGGGTTTAACACACATTTTCTCATTTAATCCTCCTTCTCATTTAATGTTCTGATTTGTGTGGGTAAATTTTTATCAATGCAAATCTTCAGTTTACTCTGGGGAAAGCAGTAACATAAATTCTACTTTAAAATATGCTATTCATTATCTCCTACAACAAAAACCTACCTACAATTCTGAGTACTGAATTATAAATAACAATTTAATTTAAAATAACAACAACTAACAGCTTCGAAGCATTTTACGTATGCTAAATTGCTTCCACTTCAATCCCATAAAGTAAGAATTCCTCATTCTAAACATCAGGAAACTGAGACACAGAAAGTAACTAGCACAAGGTCAGTGATACAGCTAGTAAGTAGTAAAACAATAATTTCAATAGAAGCAGTTTGCCTCAGTGTATATTCTCTAAGTTTAAATACTATATTAAACTGCCTCTTGAATGCAATTTTTGTTCAAAACTGCTAAATTAACCCTTTCCAAGGAGTTGGTTTTCAGTTTCCCTATATACAATATATATATATTGTATATATATATATATATACATGCTGATATATATACAATATATATATATATATATATATATATATATATATATACATGCTGATAGGGCAAATAAGGGCAAATAAGACCAATGCAAGTTCAACTCTTGTTTATAAGGAAAGAACCAGCCAGAATGCCATGATTAACTTCATTTATTACATCATCTAAAAATATTTATATTTAAGAGCCTTTGGTTCTGGTTGAATACAGAAGAGCGACTGCAGCTCTTTTTCCACTTCACATGTCACCACCATTTTGGGAGAAATGGGCGAATAGGGAAGATAGGGAGGAGGAGGAGGAGAAAAAAACACATCAAAATTACCTGTTGCTGCCTTTTAATACTGTGAATCATATATTAAAAAAGCAAAAGGTCCAGGGTCAGCCTTATATTCCTGCAAGTTCACTTTCTTCTTAGCTAATACTTCCAAGATGCCTGTTAGGTAAGAGCCACACCCCCTCCCAACTCCCTCAAAAACCAGATCTTCATTTCCATAGCACCCTTACCTTAGAAAACAAGGCAGAAGCATCAATGTAGTAAGGATAATTTGTACTGAAACAAGACTTATCAGGAAGCTTCATGCATAAGATACTTACCCATAGCTGAGGAAAAATAAGTCTACAAAGTACCCATAACCATGCCAAGATGTCACAGATGGAAAATCAAAAGCTGTAGACTGGAAAATCAAAAGCTGATCACATGACCTCTGCAGACTTGAGGAAATGGCTATCACACTCTGTGAGCACATGCAGAGTACACACATCACCCATTAAACAATGAAGACCTGCCTTCTCTATGCCCAGCTCTGACATTTACTTACTAGCTTCAGGTCTCTAGGTAGTTCACCTCAGCTCTGAATCAAATCTGAATCTATGTTCTCATTTGTAAAATGAAGGCCATGATGGATCCCAGGCTTAAAAGTGTTGTAGAAATTAAATGAAAAGAAAAAGGGATGAAAAACTAAATAGATACTTCAAAAGAGAGGACAATCACTTGGTGAATAAATATATTTAAAGGTGGTGCCCAACAGCAACAGTAATTAGATAAATACATTTTAAAATGGCTAAAATTCTTAAAACTATATCACCACATACTGACAAATTTCTGACATGAAACTAAAGTAATATGAGCTAAAAATAAGTTAGAATGTCAATAATCTTCAGGGGCTGATGTCTGATATCTGATAGACTGACCTTCTTAGGTTCAATCCCTACACTAAATACAAATATGTGTTCATTATCAAGTGTGAAAAGTAATGCACTCCCACGCTTTTATGTGCATCATACATGGGATTATTATACCCAGTATTATACACATGGTATGTGATTACTATATACCCATATATAAAGCCCATCCTTATTTTCCCTCAAAAATTTGGGCAAAAAACTGCATTACGCAGAGCAAAATATTGTAATAAATGAAATCTCAACTACAGCTGGGGTTGGGGAGACCTGTAGAGGGAGCTCTCACACCCTACCATTCATGTCAATTACCCTCAACAAGCAGTCCACCTCCAACAGGAAGGCATCTCTACTTGACTACCCAGGCAGGAGATTTTCTTCAAGGCCAGCAACAAGCCCAGCCAATGGAAAACACCACAATTCAGCCAATGAAAAGCCATCATCACCCTGAACTCCTAGTTTCCACCAATGAACTTTAACTTTTCTTTTTCTAATGACTTCTTTGCCCCTCTTTCCTATAAAAGCCTTCTGTTTTGTGTAACTCCTCTGACTATCTCTGTGCTTGCTAGATGAGATGCTGCCTGACTGATGAACTATTTAATAAGGCCAATTAGATGTTCAAATTTACTCAGTTGAATTTTTTTTAATGCAAGTAAAGTAACAGCCTAATAAGGCAATAATGTAAAAAAAAAAAGGTCTCCCCTGTCAACCTTCAACCCTCCACCTCAAGTTCTTAGTACTAGTAGGAAAACCGAAACACTGAGTGTGCTAGATCTATTTAAGTATTTAAGCTTAGCTTTTAGAAAAGGACATGAAGACAATTCATCTTATGACATATGAAAGCAAAAGAAGCTGCTCCAGATAACAACAAAAGTCTCTTTTAGTTCAAATGAACTAAAATTGAGTCACTACATTTCTCTCAATGCAAATGAAAACTGGTAAACAAGTGCTTCATATGAGTGCATTCACTAAGCAAAAGAGTTTACAAGTTTTCACTTACAAAAAATTTCTGTAACAATTTTTTTCTATATTCTACCCTTTAAAAATTATACTAAACAACAGGGGTATTATGCATAACAAACTTTTAAAATCATTCATCATTTCCCTTCATGCTTTTATAAGAGACCTATTAAGTACAACTTCCGAGGTTCATTAAAAGTCAGTCAGAACTGTAACTACTTCCTGGGATCTTCAATTTCCAACATTCCTTAACTAGAAGAAACTAAAAAAAGTCCTTTTTGAGTGGAACAGTAATAGCTGTCACAAACAGGTCTCAAGAGTAAAAAACCTTAAGTGTTCTGCAGGGTGTCACAGAAACAGAGACGTGATTATCCCTTAAGCATAGGAAGGTATCGGTCCATTAAGAAAATAACATAAGGGTAGTCTAGAAGATGGGAGCAATGCTTATTACTCCAAAGGAAGACCTGGAGATGCCAATAAGCCAGTGTGAAACTCAGTGCTAAAAAGGAAGGATAAGGGAAATAAACGCATGGGCAATGCCGAAATATCTCAGGTTTCTAGAAACAATATTCTCCCCAATGTTGCTGACTGGCTATTTAAAACAGGAAAAAAACTGCAAGCAAAAATACTTTTTAAAATTTTGTAAAAAATGAAAAGTAGAAAAACCAAGGCGGGGGAAGGAGGTTAGATTTGGACACACAAGGCAACCAAAAAGGGGGGAAAATAACAAGGTAAATGACATATCTTTAAGTTTTGTTTTGATACCTGGATGATAGATGGTTAGAACAATCAGTTGTCAAGTGACAGGCGTTTCATAGTCTGGTCGACATACTTATAAACAAGATGTAGTCTTTTACCATTAAGAACATCTCTCAGGTCCTTTCATTTGAAGAAACAAAAAAGCAACGCAGAGACACATCCACCTCAGTACACTGCTACAGTACTATTATATCGTATATTCTCTGGCAGAAAAATCATCCTCTTGCCTTCTTGCCTTACTTTCAAACTATAATCTAAGTAAATGTAGAATTAAATATTACTACTAAGGAGTAAAAGTGAATGTTTTAAATAATGTCAGTTCATATGAAACAAAATATCAATTACAATGTTTTTCTCTTAAATCATAAAAAAGCCTAAAAGAAATTCCCTTTTATGATTAGACCAATCTGACCAAAAATGGATATGAAAGAACAAAGGCCAAAAACAGGTAAGACTATCGCAATGACGGAAAAGACAGGAGACTTGCTGTACCACTTATAAAGGTCACTGAGATTAGAATGCGGTGTTGGAACACAGAAGCTAAAGAGAACAGTGCAGAAGAACAGAAAGCACAGATACAGGCCTCATAAAAGGAAATACTGTATGAAGGAGAGAGTTCTCCAAAGTAGTGGAGAAAAAATAGACAATCAGTAAATGGTGATTAGATAAACTGATCACTGTCTATTGTCAATTGACTATCCAATCAAATCCTTCCTTGGACCTTCCATAAATACTGAGTCCTGGTGGATTAAAGACCTAACTGTGAAAATCGAAACTTTCAGAAGAAAATATGACAAAATCCTTATGAACTCAGGGTAGAAAAAGAATTCCTAAACAAGAAAAATAAAATCAAGGGAGAAAGATGGTATCACTAAATTAAAACAAATTTTCTTAACAATAACACACATCAGAAACTTTAAAAAGAAACTAGAATATATATTTGCAATTTTTATAGCCAATAAAAGATCAGTAGAGAATGTATATTGCACACTAAAAATCAAGAAAAAACAATCCTATAGAATAAGTAAAAGTAATGAGGAGAGTGGAACAGTAATAGCTGCCATAAACATTTTTTTATAGAAAAAGAAAATGGAATAACCAAGAAATATATGAAAAGATGCTAAACTTCACTAGCAATGAAGCTGAAATAAAAAGAAAACAATACCCTATTTCACACCCATCACACTGGCATAAATTTAAAAATCTGACAACACCCAGTGTTAATGAGAATGTCGAATAAACAGGGACTTTACTTCCACTGCTGGTGGGAGTAAAATCTCCCCCAAACACTTAAAAGAGTAATTCTACTATCAAAAAATCAGTATTTTGCAACTCTGCACTATCCACACTTTTAATAAGAAATTCCTCTGCAAGGTACAATCCCTGGAGAATCTCTCAGTCATGTGAACAAGAAAACATGGAAGAATTTTCACTGCAATACTGTCTGTCATAGAAAAACACTGGAAAAAGTTTCAGGTCCATTAATAGTGGCACACATAAAAAATATGGCATATTTATAGAGTGGAATACCACATAGGTCTTAAAATTAACAAACTAGAGACAAAACTACCAACACATGCTGAATGACAAGTTGCAAATGAAATGCAAGCATAACACTTTTTATGAAGTTTTAAAACATGCAAAAACAATACTGTATACTTATATGTAGAGTACATTCAGTTGACCCTCAATCAGTATCAGTTTGAATTGAATGGGATCACTCATATGCAGATTTTTTTCCCATTGACAATTTGAAAAAACTTGCAGATGAACCACAAAACCTAAAACAGATGACATAAACTTACAGTACTGATACAGTACAACATTGTAAATGTATTTTCTCTTCTTTATGAATTTTTTTTTGTTAAAGATTTTATTTATTTTTAGAAAGAGGGGAAGGGAGGGAGAAAGAGAGGGAGAGACACATGGATCTGCTGCCTCTCAAATGTGCCCCCAGCCAGGAACTGGCCTACAACCCTGGCACATGCCTGACTGGGAATCAATCTGACAACCTTTTGGTTTGCAGGACAACACCCAACCAACTGAGTCACACCAGTGAGGGCTCCTTATAATTTTCTTAATAACATTTTTCCTCTATTTTACTGTAAAAATATAATATATAATACATATATATAAAAAATGTGTTAACTGACTATGTTATTAGTCAAGCCTCCAGTCAACAGTAGATTATTAGTAGTTAAATTTGGGGGGAGTCATAGGAGGATTTCTGACTGTGCAGCGGGTCAGTTTTCCTAATCCCCATGTTGTTCAATGATCAACAGTATATTATAAAATAGAGCTTATTATATATTATAAAACAGAGTTTATAGCTTTTTGGAGAGTGTTTAAATCTGAGAAGGGAGGAAAATAAATAGGATAGAACCTCACTGTGTTCAAGAATTGACTTTAGTACATAAATGTTATAAATTCGTACATATAAAACAAATTTGTATTACTGAAGTGCTATCAAAAACTATTTTTATGTTAAGGTTTCTTATAAAACAAAATAAACAATATAAAATAAAATAAAAGCCCCAAGCTACCTTATTGTCAAGTTCTAACAACACAAGCCAAAGACAAAGTAATACACACATTCAAATTTCACTTGGAACGTCTCCTTTTAAGATAAAAGTTCACACTTCGATCCAATGTGCCAGAATTTTATAGAGGTAGAATTTAAGGTCAGCTCTCTGGGACACAGGAAACTTATCTTTAAGGAAGGAGATACCAAGGTTGTTGGGAAAAGCAAGTCTATCAGTGAATATTAAATGGCAGAGGCAGAACCTGGGAAGAAAGATTGCCTGGACCGGGTAAGGAGAAAAAAGATATGCAAATGGTGCAGAACAGACAAGTCATGAGTGAGGAATCAATGTAGTGAAACTAGAAAAGGTGGTCCAGAATATGACACTAACCACTAAATCTTCCTACTATGGCTCTCTCCCATGTTTCACTTTCCCCTTGGAATGGCCTAAGAAGGCTGCACCCACCAGGCTCCACATCACGAACCCTGTATTTCTCTTTAAGATGCTGAGGTATGTGCATATTTTTGTTTTTTCCTCAGCATAGCTTCAAAGGAATTTTATTGAACAAAAAAATAAATAAATCCAGACGTAAACAAATCCAATAAATATTTAAAGTGCTCTAATGGTACCATTCCTAGCATACCTACCTGGGTTTGTAGGTTCTGACTCTGAAAAAAATAAGAACTTCCTAGCCTTTGGCCTGCTTCCATTTGACAAGGCATATACCATAATCAACTCAGGAATGCCTTCTTGGACATTCTGACCTACTACAGCTTTTTCTCTGAATCTGAATAAGGAGTGTCTTCCCTAAATAAATGTCAGAAAGACTGCTCACCCTCTGGTGAGACTCCATATGGACCAAAGGAACACAGTTTCATCTTTAAAGGCCTTTAATTATAAAATGACCATACCATACATTTATAGTAAGAGGTAAAGTCACTTCCTGCAGGTAGAAGTACTCTCAGAAAAGTGGGGGAGAAAGAGAGGACAGTGTCAACACCTTTACGAAGGTTCTTGTCTTCTTTTCAGGGACGATGACTGTCTTAAACAAAGGGAGCATGTATATAAAGCATGTCATGTAGTTCTAGTACTATAATAATCACACTATATGACAATTACCTTTTTATGTGTATATGTGTCCTCCATTATAGACTGATTTCCCTGACCGCAGGAATTCAGTCCATTTATTAGATTGTTGTGTTCCCAGAACTTAATACAATGTCTGATACACAGTAATCATTCAATTCATGTTTGTTGAATGAAAGGTGAACAAAGATATGACAAAAAAGAAGCAATAGTAAAAATCTGACTGAATCAAAGACAGTAGATGAAAGACAATGATGTGGCACAGGAATATTCCCATAGACATCAAAAGTTAAATAATGATTTGCTTGCATTACTTAACTATTTCAAATTAAAAGGCACTTTAGCCCTAACTGGTGTGGCTCAGTGGATTGAGCACCGGCCTGGAACCAAAGGGTCACCAGTTCGATTCCCAGTCAGGGCACACGCCTGGGTTGCTGGCAGGTGTGCCAGAGGCAAACATACACGGATGTGTCTCTCCCTTTTTTTCCCCTCTTCCCCTCTCTCTAAAACTAAATAAAATCTTTTTTTAAAAAAGAGCTTTAAGTTATGAAAAATGCATTGTGTAATTTTCCTCCTACGATAAAGGTTTAAGGATAATTTGAACTCCTGAGTATTTCATTCCACTTTTTCTATCAATTCCATTCACTTGTCTAAAAGAAGTTACAGATGGGCCTCAATCAAATTTGCTCTTTTACCTTTGCCTTTTGGATAATGACTTAGTCATAGTAGAGTTAACAAATAAGTATTTGAAGCTCTGTTTAATGACGTTGCCCATGAAATAATATAAACACAGTAGGATTCATATGTCTGAACAGCACTGCCTCTTTTATTATTACATTGGTACTAAACTGTGATCCACTAAACCAGAGAGGGACCTCAGAAGCCACTGAAGGTTCAGAAAAGCTAAAAAGGCAGAGTAACTCAACATACTTTTAGAAGCTTTCAATCAAAAAACAATAGGTTTCCACGACAGATTTCCCTTGAAGAAAAAGTTTCACAGTTTTTAAACTTGAAAATCATTTCAAATTTTGCCTTTTCTATTTTGCCCTTTCTGTTTTATTTCACTAAGACAAAATGAAAGTCTTTACACCAGCAATAAAAAATACAAGTCTCACTGCAATTAAGGAAAACCTCACTAGGTGTTCCAAAAGCAGAAGCTTCCTAGATTTATGCCAGTCATCTGTATTAAGCTACTAAGAAAAAGAAGTTGAACAAAATTATGGAAGTCTAGGATCAAGATGCCATTATAAAAATGTTTAGCTCTCTGGGAATGCAAGTGACTTAATACATTGTATTTGACTTTTGAGCATGCTCTTGGAATCACATATCAAAATTAGGCCCTTTCTAGTCTCCTTATAATTAGAAAATTGTAACTATGAAACAAGTGGCTTTCACTGATGTAATGTGAAGTATCCGTGTGACTCTGGTGGTTTTCAGCCATGTGTTTTTTCATTCCACAAAGTCTTAAAACTCTACCTAGGGTTCTGATAACGACTGCTACCAAAATCTTACTTAGTTTGTTTTACTATTACTCTCCTGCCCAAAATAAAAAACAAGTTATCTTATCCCATCCATTTTTTCCCTCACTTAGTCATTGAGACAAAGGCGCTCCTACAGCCCCCAACAAATAAATATTAGTTGTTCTGGACTGTTTTCCTTTTCATACTTCAAAGCAATATTTCATATCACTTGCTTCATCCACTGATAGAGAGTAACACCTCCCACCGGTGTAAATAAATCGTAAATAAATCCTGAAGCTATGCTATCAGGGCTTGGATAAACTTGCGTGTCAGCGTGGTGACACAGGTTCTTCCTACTGAATGCGGGCAAGTCAAGGTCTCTAGGGTTGGCCTGCCCTAGACAGCAGAGTCTCCACTTTTGTACCATCTCCTAAAAGAGTGGTGGTTGCTTAGCCACTATAGGAAGCAGAAAGTTTATACCGTCAACTTCCTAATTGCTTAATTAGCCCAGATTCCAGCAAGCTCCAGGTTCTTCTTCCCCAGCCTGAGCTTGGCGAGGAGAATTGTCCTCTTTCGGGATCCCCAACCTTGGGG
>PVKM010002257.1:0-30009 GCA_004027735.1 Carollia perspicillata | reverse complement strand
GGCTGAGACAGGCAGCTACTCCAGATTAGGTGACCCACGGCCGCGCCTTCCTAGATGGCTCAACTCCCAGGGCGTCCAACTACTTCCGCCACCGCACCTGCCCCAATCCCGCCTGACTCGCCAGCTCAGGGCCTTCGCTCCGCCCACAACTGTGCCCCAGCGTCAAGGTTCCACCAGCCCTTGGCATCCTTTAAGCGCCTCTATCGCCTCCGCCTGCAAGGAGGAAGAGACAGCCCTTGTTCAAGGACCTGTATGGGTCAGGCGTTCGCCGAGGGCACCTTTCCATTACTGTAGGACCCCGGCAACCAGGGAGTGTGGAGGGACCTTCGGAGGGAGACCGGAAGTTGTTGCGCCTAGAACTGGTCAAGTCCAGAGGCCCGAAGCTAAGGTGCCTTCGGCACCGCCGTAGGGTACTGGGTTGTCAGGGGTTTCCTGTGTGGGGCTGCGGCTTCAAAGGGCAAAATAGTTGGTTACTAAGCGGCAGGCTGGTTCCTCCAAGTGGCTGTGGACCCGCAGTTGGATTCTCGTCACAGGCCTGTTGCCCTGGAAACGGATGGAGCCTCGTCATAGAGGTGGCTTTGAAAGTGGCCAAGAGGTTGGTTCTTCTCTCGGAGGTCTTGTGGTGTTGCACCCTCCTTAGTGCTTAAACTCCACGTGAATAACCATGCTGGGATGCGGTGGTCAACGTAACTTTGACTCTGGGAACTTCTAACGTTTTGCTCCATCGTGTTGGCGCCCTGAAAATACTACTGCCTGTATTCTAGGAGTCCAAAGAGGAATGAGGCACACTCCCTGCCTTCAAGTTGCTGATAGTAGTATATACATGACAATGTGTGACAATCCTGATATACAGTAGTCCGTCCTTATTGGAGGGGGATGCAGTCCCAGACCTCCATTGGATTCCTGAAGCCTTGGATATTACTGATGTTTTGTTCCTGCACGTACATACCTATGATGAAGTTTAATTCATAAATTAGGCACAGTAAGAAGATCATTAACAAAATTGAAGTTATCGTACTATGCTGTAAACAAAGTTATCGCAATGGCTTTCAGTCCATGAGGAAGTAAAATAAAGGTTACTTGAACACAAGCAATGTGATAGCACAAATTAGCCTACTAAGGAGGGGACTGCTAACTGCTTAATGGAGGGTCAGCACACACAGCTTGGATATGCTGGACAAAGACATTATTCAAGTCCCAGCCATCTGGAACAGCATGGCTGGAGCTTTCATCATGCTATGCAGAATGGCTTGCATTTTAAAACTTAATGAATTATTTATTTCTGGAATAGTTCACTTAGTATTTTCAGACCACGTTTGACCACAAATAATTGAACCCATGGAAAGCAAAACCGCAGATAAGGGTGGACTACTGTGTAGTTGGGGTCACAAATTCAGATTCCCATAGGATCCAGCTAAGTATCTGAATGTAAAAGTACAAGCACCCTTCTCACGCAAATACTCCATCTCCTTAACCCTGCTTTATCTTTCCATAGCATTATCACTTCCTTGTATATAATTTACTTACTACATTTTTCTGACTCCCCTCTTACGAATATAAATTCCATGATCAGTTTTGTTCATTGCTGTATCCCCAGCATGTAAAACAGTGCCTGGCAAGTAATTGGGTGCTCAGTACTTTTCAAATGTAGCCATGACTAACCCAACCATGTGTATCTGAAGATGAATAGCTACTAGTAAACTTTAGCCATTTGTTGAAGTGTGGGCCATACTAGGGTTTCCAATTTTAAGATGACTTAAATGTTAAGAATTACTTTAACATTTTAACAATGAATCAAAATCATTTTACAACCTCTGATATAAAGATGATATAGAGGAGAGAATCCTTACACATGGTATAGATCAGGAAGGTGGTTGTATTTTATACTATAAAGATAGGTGTACAAATAAATATTTGCAGGTGAAAGGAACTGATTTGCGAAAAAAAAAAAGGACAACAGTGTGATTGCTGGAGGAGGGGATTATAAGGGACTAAATGGTAATGGAAAAAATACAATAAAGATTAAATTTAAAAAATTGAACCTAGGATGTTCAAAATATGTTTGGAGACTCTGGATGGATGTGTCTAGGATTAAGGTTTAGTGTTGGAACAGAAAACAAGGCTAGACAGAGATAAGAGGAAGCAGATTGAGAAGAACCCTAAGAGCAGCTATTTTTTAACAAACTTTAGCATATAAGGCTAAATCATTTAAAGATTTTCAGCAGCAGAATAGTTTTCTTAGAAGTTTCCATGGGGATGTGTGGGGTGGGGGGCCATGGTGGGGTGAAAATGGAGACAACTGTACTTGAACAACAATAAAAAAAGTTTCCAGATATTAATTTGACATTAGAGTGCATGATGTATATGAAGAAGCAGACCCAGGCAGAACAGTTTAGGAGACTATTGCTTGAAGCAATAAGAAGCCATAAGAAGAAGTCATGTACAGGAGTTTGTACTGAGATAAGGGCAAAGGGCTGAGGATTAGGCTTTGGAAAGCATTCACATTTTGAAGACTCTTTTAGTTAGTTCTTCCTCATCTTTAATGTCAAGTTACTCACATTACTTGACATACCCACATTACTTGACATTACTCACATTACTCACATTACTTGACATACTCACAAATCTAGGTATTTCCCTTTCTGTGTATGTACTCAGTCTCTTCGTGAGGTCATCCCATTAACAAAAAATTTTAAGTCCCTAAGGGCCAGAACTTGTGTTAGAAACAAGAGGATGCAAAGATTATTACTTGATCTAATTAAGTTATTGAAAAATTGAAAGATATGTCAGTGGCAGTCCGCAAATTCTAATGCACAAAGAAATGCAACTTTTTCCTTGTTCTGTCATACAATCTCTTTTGAATCCCTGTCTCCCTGATAACAGGAAATAACTTAAAAATTTTGTTTTTATTTTCAGAGAGAGGGGAAGGGAGGAAGAAAGAAAAGAAGAGAAACATCAGTGTGTGGTTGCCTCTCATGTGCCCCCCACTGGGGACCTGGCCCACAACCCAGGCATGTGCCCTGAGTGGGAATTGAACCAGTGACCCTTTAGTTCACAGGACAGCACTCAATACACTGAGCCACAACAGCCAGGGCAGAAAATAATCTTAAATTTAGTTAAATTTTGTCTCCAGGGTTTTCTTGCTTTGGGGTTTACACTCAACAAATCTGGTATCCTTACTTTAGACCACTTTCCCCAAACCTACACCAAGATCCATCCCCAGGTATGTTCTTTCAATGCTGCCAGTACAAATGAAAATTGACCCTAGTTATTTTTCTAGAAACACTGGAGGTAGTGGTGGCAAATCTTGAGAAGAGAAGGTAGCATCTTGGAAGGCATCTTCCTCAGGTGAGATTTCTGCATGGTGTTCAGGCAAAGGGAGGCCTATAGCAAGGGCGTGTGCTCCACTTCTGTTGGTCCAGAGGATTGCAATAAATCTTATCAGCTCAGAGTTCTTGAGAGGATCCACCCAGATAGCCACATTCTAGATCTCGGTCTTATTCCTTCCCTTTCAGGGCCCTGACTTACTAGACATGTTTTGGGTTATTAATTAAACCTTTTAAATTCTGCTACTCTCACAATCAGGTCTTAAATCTGATTTTTTTTTTTTTCACAATCGATGCCCCTCCAGCTACAGAAAATAAAGTATGCTCTCTCTTGCTTTCTCATTTTTCTCATTGTGTTTCAGTTTGGATAATTTCTCTCTTTAGGATGAGTATTACGTTATTTTTCATGAGTTTCCAAAACATCTGGTTTGAGTGTTTTTAATGAACTTTTTATTTTGGAATAATCTTAGGTTTACAGATACTACAGTTCTCATTTACCCTTTACCCTTTTTCTCCCATTGTTAAAATCTTACATTCCCATGCTACATTTATCAAAACTAAGAAATAAACATCAATTCTTTGTTATTAACTTGGATTTTACCAGTGTTTACATTAATGTCATCTTTTGTCCCCAGGATCCAATCCAGGTGCATCAGGGTCCCCAAGACCAGTTCCAGGTTTAATGATTTGCTAGCACTCAACGGAACTGAGCACATAGTCATCCATATGACTATGATTTATTACAACAAAAGGAAACAAAACAAAATCAGCAAAGGGAAGTGACATATGGGGGTGCAATCTGGAGGCACAAGCTTCCATGAGTTCTTTCTTAGTGGAGTCATATAGGACATGCTTAATTCTCAAGGCAGTAAGTTGTGACAACACACGTGAAGCACTGTCTGCCAGGGAAGCTTTTTGCAGATTCAGTGCCCAAGGTTTTATTGAGGACTGGTCACCCAGGCACCCTTCCCCTGACATGCACCCAATGTCCAGACTCTCAAAAGAAAAGCAGGTGTTCAGCACAAACTACATTGTTCGTAGGAATGGTTTAGGCACCATGAGCTATTTGTATCAGGGAATTACGGGAACTCTCTTAAAATCTAAGTTCCCAGACGCCAGTCAAGAGCCAACCTGGCAACCAGGCCTTGCTAAGGATAGCAGTCTCAGGCCTGCTGTGTTCACTCTTTTTTGCATAGCAGGTTACCACATTCCATTTAGTTGTCATGTTTCCTAGTTCTCTGGTTGTAACCATTTCTTAGTCCCTCCTGGTTTTTTATGTCCTTGACAATGTAGAGAAGTGCAGACCACGTATCTTGTATACTGTCCCTGAATCTAGGTTTGCCTCATAGCTTTCTCATGCTTGGGCAGGTGTTACAGGGTTTTAGAAAGAATACGACAGAGACCCAGTGTCCTCATAACATCATTGTAGGGGGTATATAGGATATTTACATGATATCTGATGAGGGTAACTTTCCACATGTAGTAGATGTAACATTTGCCAAATTCCTCCACTTTAACTTTAAAGTTAGTACTTTTCCCTTTCCTTACTCTATTCTTAGGAAGCAGATCACTGGGTCTAGCCCATCATCAAGGGAATTAAGCTTTACCTATAGAGAGGAGTATCAAAATATATAGTTGGAATTCTTCTGTAAGGAAAATTTGTCTCTTCTATTTACTTGTTCAATTATTTTTAACAGTATGAACTCATATTTTATAATTTGGGCTGTAATCCAATAATGCATTTATTGTTATCATAGTTGTTTTGCTCAGATTGTTCCAGCTTTGGTAACTCGAAGCTCTTTCAGTTGACTTCTATGCCCCTTTGATGCATCTCTATCCTTTTTTTCTTTTGGCGGGCATGTCTTTACTTTCTTATACTACAAGATGATCCAGCCTCATCTCGTGTATTCTCTGCCCCAGTCTTCAAATCAACCATTTCTCAGAAGAACCCTAGTTCTGAAGGTCTCTTTAAAGGCTACCCTAGAAGACTTGTAGCTTTTTATGATGTGCCTTGAGGATGCTGGCTAACCTGAGTTTTTCCTTTCCTTCCTGCAGTACATTACTAGTAATTAACCAACCAACCTCACGGTCCTTATAATTGTCTTTATCTTTCTCAAGTGCCAGAGGTATTATAGAAGCCAGAGCATGCCCTTCTGCCTAGACCCAACTCCAATTGACCACAGTCTTAGTAATTGTGATGCTACAGAATTCGTTCTCAAAATCTGGCACCCTTCACAAGTGCTTTGCAGGCTTACCCCTTCCCCTCTTAGGTGAGACAAGAAGGCTAGAGGGGGGTGCATTTGGGTATTTTCCTTCCCCCAGGCTGATCAGGCTCTGGTAAAACCCGAGTTGGTTAGGCTCTAGTAACATACTTCTCCTGAGGTCAGGCCTCACTAAGAACAGAATTCTCTGGCGTGGTTTCAGAATGGCTGCCCCCCCCTCCCCCTGCAGGAAGCATAAGGGGATTTTCTCTAAACCTTCACTGTGAGAATCTGGTGGGGCTTCTAGAGGTAAAACTCACAAAAATGGGGGGGCCTGCCTGTGACTGGGTCCCTCTGAACTTTTAAACTCAGATTTGCACACACTGAGCCTCAAGCAATTCGTCCGTTGAAGTGGAGATTTCTGCTCCGGTAGATTGTGGTTCTCTGTGTCTGCCCGTCTGTCTCTCCAGCTTTGGGGGCAGCAGTTTGCCCTGGGAACTCCCTTCTCTGATGCACCTGTGACGAGTCGTTGGTTTTCAGTTCAGTGCTTTTTTTCTTGTTGTGTGGATAGAAGTGACAACTTCCAAACTTCTTAGATGCTGTGCCAGAAACCAGACGATGGCTCTCTTCTCCTCTTTTCTATCGTAAATACCAAAACTTTGGGCCCATGTGCTAGAAACCTTGGAATAAACTCAAACTCTGCTTCTAATTTTCCAATTTTTTTAAAACGATTTTTTTACTTCTTTGTTCAAACTCTTTTTCTGCTGCTCTCCCCTCCTCCCCGCCCCAGGGCATCACCCCTGGAGTGTGCCAGGTTCCTGTTTCCTCCAGCCTTCCCACTCTTCCCTCTACCAGAGGGCACTCACCACACTGTACCCTGACACTGATATATTGAGTTGCAACTCTGATAAAAAAAATAATAAAGCATTTTTAAAAACCACAATGAGATAACACGACACACCTATTAAAATGGTGAAAAAATAAATAAATATCACACATGAGAAAGGGGCACCCATGTAGGAGTGAGAAGGGGTTGGGACCTACATGCTCTGTTACCTGGCTCATGAGTCCATGAGGTTGCACTTATCGCGGAGAGTCTTTTTATTCTACAGCTATCATATGGGCTAGCACAGTCCTGTACACACACACAACAATTATCCTGAAACACCTCCTTCATGGTTTTGTTCCCTTACTCAGGAACCTACTGGATTTTATCTGCCACAAGAAGTTCAGTCTGGGATGTCATTGTCTTGGTAAATAACTCATTTTCCCCTGCCCAGTAACCTTATTTTCCATGGCTTGCAGTTTTTGAAGTCAGATGAAATTTCAAATCACAGCCCTGCCACTGACTCTGTGACTGGAAAAATTGTTTAGTTCTAGGAACCTCAGTTTTCTTATTTGCAAGTATACACTTCATAAGTTTGCCATGAAGATGAAATAGGATCATGAGAGCTTTTCATATAGTAAGTGGTCTGTAGGGCTTAACAGCACCTACAAAAGAGCTTTTTGCAGTGATGGATGTGTTTTATATTTGCACTGCTCAATACAGTGGCCACTGGCCACCTGTGGCTATTGATCACTTGAAATCTGGCTGGTGAAAATAAAGAACTGAGCTTTTAATTTTATTGCATTGTAATTGATTTAAACTTAAATTGGCGCATGTGGCCAATGGCTAGCATATTAGTGCAGCACTTGACAATGTTGTAAAAATCAGTTGAAGGAGAAATAAAGTGTCTTGTTTGCATTACTTGTGTCTTAATGATATTTCACTTTCCAAACACACATGCTTTCCTCTCCCACCTATCTTCTTCTTTTACCTCTTTTTTATTTTTCACAGCTGCAAATTTAAGGTTCAATTCAACACCCATATTCTCTAGAAATGTTCCTTACTGGTCCCAATCTGTCTTCCACTTCTCTGAAACTTACTGAACAGATAGATAGTCAACATCGCACTACTTAGCCCTTAATATTCCTCTGACTTATCTTGTATGATTGTTCTAACTCTCCAAGAACACAGCACCAGGATCTGTGTGGTTTTTAAATTTTGTGCCCCTCCCAAGCATTTCACCTATTACTTAGAACACTGCAAACACTACATTATAGACTGAGTATTCGTTTCCCCCAAATTCATTTCCTGAAATCTGATCCTAAATGTAAATGATATTTGGAGATGGGGCCATTGGGAAGTAATTATGTCATGAGAATACAGACTTCGTTAACGAGATGAGTGTCCTTAATAGAAGAGGCCAGAGCTAGCTCACTCTCTTCCTATCATGTGAAAATACCAGAGGTTGTCAGTCAGTCTGGGACCCTGAAGAGGATCTTACCAAAGCCTGACCATGCTGGCTCCTTGATCTCAGACTTGCAGTCTCCAGAACAGTGAGAAATAAATTTCTTTTGTTTTAACCACCCAGTCTATGGTACTTGGTTATAGCAGTGTGAACGAAGATATACTGAATAATCCTATGTGGGACTAATTACTTGTCCTTTATCCCTCTGATTCATTCCTCTTGCCTTTCAGTCATGGACACCAGCCTCCAAATGTTGGTTGCAAAGAACAAGTGTCCAAATAACCAATAAAATATCTATTACTTTTTTCCCCTTGCTCTTCCTTTGTGTTACTTTATCTTCCCTACTCCTGTACATGAATAAAAATATTTTTCAGGTACACTACACTTTTCATATTCCATTTAGTAAGCATTGGGTGCTTATTATTTGCAAAATACTAGTGGCAGGGGCGTGGGTTGATGATGGTGGGCATGAAAATTACATAACAGCTGCCCTCTAATGAGTGATATTCAGATGGAGAAACTGAGGAAAGTATTTTCAGTGTTTTCCTACACTGAAGAGTAGGAAAAAGGGGAGATTAGGAAAAAGGGAAACTGAGAAAAATGATTCATTGAAGATCAGGAAAAAGGGAAATACCAAGTGCTAACTGAATAAAGACCAATGGGGTATTGGCATGTACCCATTTAAAATATTTTAGTTGCCCAGTTGAGACTAGTTAGCCCAACAAATTTGGTGTTAGAAATGCTTCTTCTTGTAATATAAAATCTAAACCCTAACAACTTGAATAGATTCGATCCTTAGCCATATGAAAAGAGAAACTATGTAAGGACAGTGTAGACAAAAAATCATTTTGGAAATCAACTTATGAAAAAGACAATGTGGAAAAGTAAAGGATAAACAGAAGTAATAATAATGTTAAAAGGCCATATTGTAAAAGAAAAAATGCACAAATTCAGGAAATTGTGTGCATGCACACATGTATATGTGGGGCTTAAAAAATTACTGAGATGAAGGTTCTTAAAAGCCCACAACTAAAAATCTCACTTGATAGGGCTCCTAGCGGAATTAGCTGATTCTGCTCAGTAACTCTGTTTACTGGAAATACAACTGAAAAATGGTGTAATGTAATTACACTGAAAATTAGCTTAATTTTTACCTTATAATGTATTTAGAACAATGATTTTTCCCTTTATCGTTGTCATTGCCATGCTATTCACGGTAGGTGGCGACATTGCTTCACTCCTAGAATCAACTGGCCAGGCCTTAACTGTGAAACGTAGAGGCAAACTCTGAAACAAATTTCAGGGACCTAATTTGGCCAGAATTAAAAGCATTGTCCTTTCTATCTACCTTAAAAAGTCATATGAATAATACCTCATCATAGTCTACCAAATTTTGGCAGCTCTCTCTAAGGAGCACACTGTGCTTTCCCCCACCCCCTTCCTCCCTGGAGACTTTTCCTTGCCTCCCTCTTTCTCCTAAGCTCCAAGGACCCTTCTTTTGCTGTAACCTGTTTCCTGAAGCCTGTTTCTTCTATGGCTCACTTCTACTTCTGCGATACTTCTTTCTTTAGATTTCATTTATTTTATTCATTTTTAGAGAGAGGAAGGGAGGGATAAAGAGAGGGAGAGAAAGATAGATGTGCAAGAGAAACATCAATCAGTTGCCTCTCACATGTCCCCAAATGGGGACTGGCCCACAACCCCAGCATGTGCCCTATCCCGGAATGGAACAGGTGACCTTCTGGTCTGTGGGATGGGCCACACCAGTCAAGGCTATTTCTGTGACTTTCTAAATAAACTTTCTCAAAAACATATATACAAAGTTTTTATATATTCTTCATTAATATTATAGTATAGTATTTGTTGACTAATTCATTTTACCAATGAATGTCAATAAACCAGCATGTACTATTTTTAAAGTAATATTAATTTTTATCATGAGAATTTAATAAATCATCTCCTTTGAAATTTTAATGTAAATATAGTATTTATTTTTATGTAATTCCTATGTGCTGGTCATTCACAATAACAACGTTTGTTATGCTTATGATGACCAGAACTCCAAGAATCTCTGCAAAGGTACAATCAGAGGAGCAGTTTTCTGGGCAGGGCACTAAAACTCAACACATATTTGAGATTTAAAATGTTGCTTTAATGCAGTACCTGGACATATTTATAAATGCTGTGGAGTAGTTACTTTTAGTTGTCCTAAAATTTACATCTTTTAGCTTTAAAGGGTACAGCCTAATTTTAGGAATCAGGATTTATTCACTATTTGTACACAGCCATATCCTCCTAAGATCTTATCTTTTAAAGACTTTCTTTTTCTGAAATACAGAAGAATTATTTTTTAAAAACTTTTTAAAAAAAATATCTCCTGTCCAGTTTGGGTTTCCTGTTTTGATTCTTTTCATAATCACTGCAGTATTTACTTGAAGTGAAACACTCTGAGCAGAGATGTGACAGGATTTCCCACCAGGCAGTATTGTATTTCCACTCTCGGCTTCCAGTGATTTCTTGAAGAAACAGGGCATGAACTAATTAACTCCTTTAGGAAACTAATTTCAAATTTCTAATTCATAATTAATGCATGCCTTCTAACCCAGCATTCATGCAGCTTAGGGTGTTTTTCCCCAAGTGTCTTATTAACATTAGTTGAAGTTTATCTATTTTTTTCTAGTTTAAGGGCAATTGTCAATTTGAAAAACATGTTAAAGATTTATACAAATAAGAAGCCACATTTGTTGCAGGGATTCATTATATTCTCCACAAGTATATTCATGCTTTTAATAGGATATTGTTTAGGTCTCAGATTAAAAATGAAGACAAGATATCCTAAAGAAGCATTAAGTTTTCTTTGTGTCAGAAAAAGTTACACGTTATATCAAATAATACCTCTCAAATAATGTACCAAAAGCTATGACTTAGTATTCTTTATATTACCTGTGCCTGGCTTGTGGATGTGCAAATTGTTGGTTGAATTAATGAGTGGATGCACTTGAATAGTCTTGGTGTCCTGAACCATTATTATTCCATCCATATGCAGGCCTCTGATGCCCTATTCTGAGTCCCCGTGGCTATCCTCAAGCTCCATGTAGAATTTTTCTGGGCATCTTCCTCCTGTTTTCTCTTATTTTGCTCAGCGTCTCTGATTCCCAGCCTACACATTATTCCCAGCATCCTCTTCTCTGCTGTGCCCCTTCTAATTGCTGCTTCAGTTGGCAAAAAAACAAATTCCACATTCTCACCAGTTTGACTTTCTGCCAGGTTTGTTCCAGCTTTGCTGTCAGGTTTGTTTTCTGTCTTCCTGGACATCAAATTCTCTTACCCTTACACAGTAACTCAACCCCAGCTCACCAAGCCCCTTCTTGGAGAACTCAGGAAAATTCAGGGAAAATGTGTAAATGCAAAAATGAACTAGAACATTTTTAACAATGTATTATAGATTAGTAATGACTGCAGTAGCTGAAATAATTACACTAGATATAGAGGGGAAATCTAAAACGTTGATAGGCCTAATTGAAAAAACAATAAGGGAAGAACTTGGAATTATCATAAGGCTAACATAATAAAGGAGGGCATATCTAAGAGATAACGGTGCAATCCTGAGATAAAAGTGCAGTCACTATAGGAAAAGATGAGGGGCAAGATTACCAGGGTTTTTTTTTTAGGAAGGAGGGGGACATTGTACTATCTTTATTTATCACTATACAAGGTTAAATTGCTTTATTCAGTAAGTTGAAAAATAAATTAATTGAAATAGGATTGGATGCTAAACTGAAATTCCCACAAGTAATAAGTCACACTGCTGAACTGCAAAGACAAGCAAATGTAGTGGTAGATCACTCTCTACAGTAAAATATTTAAGATTTTTGAAATATTTAAGGTTTTTCAAATAGAGAAGACATTCAGAGTAATGCAGAAAACATTTTACTTTTCTATAAAACCATAGTCTAAAAGCTGTGGAAATATTTTTTATGTTCCTGTTATATAATACCCGAAGAATATAATGACTTTCAAAAAAAATCCAGAAAGGCATCATCAGAATGATAAATTATATTGGGGCCTACCATCTGAAAACAAGCCAAATGACTAAGAAAGACACATGTTAAGATGTATGATCAGAGTTTTTAAACTACAGCTCACACATACATGGCACTATTTTTCAAAACTGTCACACATTATTTTGTTTGCTTATAAAAATTTAGCAAAAATTAAGCATTATGATCTTCATTTTAAAAATAAACAACATGTGGATTGCGTCCAAGAGGGTAGAGGAGTAAGTGGAAGCTACACCAATCTGGAATTCCAACTAAATTGTAGAGAAATCATCTTGAATAACCAACTGAACACTAGCTTGTGAGAAGCTTGTAACCAAGGACAGACAGAAGAAACCACTTCACCACAATAAGCTGGTAAAGAGTGTGATGGAGGCATGAGAGGCTGGGCTGGGCTCTCATGGGCAGCTGCTGAAGTGCCAGAGGGATATTTCAGCAGCTCAAAGGGTTCCCCCTGAGAGTGTGGGGTCTAAACCACAAGCTGGGCTCCCTACAGCACCAGAACCAGAAGGGAACTCAGATAACACCCAGCTGTAAAAAGCAGTAGGGTTTTGGTCTGCCAGGGAGAAATGGCTGGAGATTCAGAGATCTTCTTAAAAGGCCAAAGCACAATATTCCATTTGCAGCCACTTACCCTAGGCTCTGGCAGAGGGAGGGCAGAGTGTACTAGAGCCACTTGAGGCGAGTCTGGGGTTGGTCGTTCTGGGGAGAAAACTGAAGGAACAGCCACCAGGATCCTTATGCTGAGTCATTCCCCATACTGCAAGAACAATTACTCTCAGGCAGAGCACTCCTCTCTGAACAGCATCAGCCTGAGGGGAAACAGTACCCCCACCTGCAGAAATTACTATGCCCCACCCTGTGGAGCTTAAGCCAGGTTGCTGAGCACAGCATGATTAGATTAACAGCTGCTTAGTGTGGCAGCTGATTAATGTAACAGCTAAGGTGGAAAATACAAAGCAGCCAAACTGGGAAGACAAAGAATCAGACCCCAAATGAAACAACAAGTGATTTTTCTAGAAGAATTAGATGAAATGGAGGCAAGCAATTTATTAGACAAGGAGTTTAGCATAATGATTATAAGGATACTCAAGAGCATGAAAAAAGACATAGAAACTATTAAAAAGGACCAGTTAGAAATAAAGAATGCAATATCTGAAATAAATAATACATTGGAAAGAATAAATAGTAGGTTAGATGAAGCAAAGGATCAAATCAGTGAGTTGGAAAACAAAATAGAAAAAAACACCCAGGTAGAGCAACAAAAAGAAAAAAGAATTTAAAAAAATGGGGAGACCTTAAGACACATTTTGTACAATATGAAGTATAATAACATCTGCATCATGGCAATACCCAAAGGAGAAGACAGTGAGCAGGGGATCGAGAACCTGTTTGAAGAAATAATGACCAAAAACTTCCCTAATCTGGTAAAGGAAAATGTCACACAAGTCCAGGGAGCTCAGAGAGTCCCTAGCAAGTTTGAACCAGAGGCCTACACTGAGACACACCATGATTAAAATGACAAGGCTTAAAGACAAGGAGAGAATCCTAAAAGCCACAAGAAAAAAGCAGGGAATTGGTGATACCTACAAGGGAATTGGTGTTACCTACAAGGGAATACCAATTAGACTGACATCTGATTTCTCAACAGAAACATTTCAGGCCAAAATGGAGTGGCATGAAATATTCAAGGTGATGGAAAGCAAGGACCTACAACCAAGGCTACTTTACCCAGCAAGGCTATCATTTAAAATTGAAGGAGAAATAAGGAACTTCCCAGACAAGAAAAAGCTAAAGGAGTTTGTTAACACTAAACCAGTACTACAACAAATGTTAAATGGCTTGCTGGAAGGAGAAGGAGAAGAGGAGGAGGAGGAGGAGAAGAATAAAACATAGAAAGGACAACAGTCTAACAATAAGATATCACTACATATGAATCTATCAATTATCATCTTAAAATTAAAGGCTTAAATGCTCCTACCAAAAGACAGAAGGTAATTGAATGAATAAAAAAACAACTATATATATGGTGCCTCCGAGAGAGACCTGTCTCAGATCGAAAGATACACGCAGACTAAAAAGATATTTCATGAAAATGTACAAGATAAAATAGCTGGGTTAGCTGTACTTATATCCAACAAAATAACTTTAAAACCAAAGCAATAGTAAGAGACCAAAAAAAAAAAAAAAAGACATTACATAATGGTAAAAGGAACAATCCAACAAGAGGATATACACTAGTAAATCTTTACATACCCAACATAAGAGCACCTAAATATGTGAAGCAAATCTTGATGGACATAAGGGAGAAGTTGACAGAAATACAGTGATAGTTGGGGATTTTAACACCCTATTGACTTCAATGGATAGGTCATCCAGGCAGAAAATCAACAAGGAGACAACAGCCTTAAATGACACACTAGATCAAATGGATTTAATTGGTATCTTCAGAGCATTTCACCCTAAGCAGCAGAACATACAGACTTTTCAAGTGCACATGGAATGTTTTCTAGGATAGACCACATGTTAGGACACAAAACAAATCTCAATAAATTTAAGAAGATTGAAATCATATCAAGCATCTTCTCTGATTAAAATGCTATGAAACTAGAAATCAATCACAAGAACACTGAAAAACACACAAAGACATGGAAGCTAAATAATATGTTATTAAACAATGAATAGGTTAGCAGTGAGATCAAGGAAGAAATCAAAAGATACCTTGAAATAAATGAAAATGAGCGCACACAAATAATTCAAAATCTGTGGGACACTGAGGAAGCGATCCTAAGAGGAAATTTATAGCATTACAGGCCTGTCTTCACAAAAACAAGAAAAAACTGAAATAAACAATCTAACCTCACACTTAAAGGAACTTGAAAAAGAACAAGAAACAAAGATCAAAGTGAGTAGAAGGAAGGAAATAATAAAGATTAGAACACAAATAAATGAAATAGGGTCTAAAAATATTTTCAATGAATCCAAGAGTTGGTCCTTAAAAGATAAACAAGATTGACAAACCATTAACCAGGCTCATCAAGAAAAAAAGAGAAAGGACCTGAATAAATAAAATCAGAAATGAAAGAGGAGAAATAACAACTAACACAATAGAAATACAAAGGATTGTAAAAAAATGTTATGAAAAATCATATGCCAACAAACTGGACAATCCAGATGAAATGGATAAATTTCTAGAAATATAAAATCTTCCAAAAATAAATTAGGAAGAATCAGAAAATTTGAATAGACAGATTACACCTAATGAAATTGAAGCAGTAATAAAAAAAACTCTGAACAAACAAAAGCCCTGGACCAGATGGCTTCACAGTCGAATTTCCCAAACACTTCAGAGAAGAACTAACACCTCTCCTTCTCAGATTATTTCATAAAATTCAAGAGGATGGAAGGCTTCCAAACTTATTTTATGAGGCCAGCATTATCCTAATTCCAAAACCAGACAAAGACACTACATAAAAAGAAATCATAGGCCAATATCCCTGATAAATATAGATGCTAAAATCATCAACAAAATATTAGCAAACTGAATACAGCAATGCATCAAAAAGATGCACTATGACCAAGGGGGATTTATTCTGGGAATGCAAGATTAGTAAAACATTCACAAATCAATAAATGTGATTCACCACATAAACAAATTGAAAGATAAAAACCAAACGACCATATCAATAGATGCAGAAAAAGCATTTCACAAAATCCAGCACCCATTTAAGATAAAAACTCTCAGAAAAGTTGGAATAGGGGGAACATACCGAAATATAATAAAGGCCATATATGACAAATGCACTGCCAGCATCACACTCAACACACAAAAACTATAAGCATTCTCCTTAAGATCAGGAAAAAGATAGGGATATCTACTTTCACCTCTCTTCTTCAACATAATACTGGAAGTCGTAGCCATAGCATTCAGGTAAGAAAAAGAAGTAAAAGGCATCCAAATTGTGAAAGAAGAAGTAAAACCATCTTTATTTGCAGATGACATGATTCTGTACATAGAGAACCCCAAAGACTCCACCAAGAAACTACTAGAACTGATAAACGAGTTCAGCACAATAGCAGGATAAAAAATTAATATCTAAAAATCAGTTGTATTTTTATATGCCAATAATGAACTAACAGAAAGGGAAATTAAGAAACAATCTCATTTATAATTGCTTCAATAAGAATAGAATACCTAGGAATAAATCTAACCAAGGATGTAAAAGACCTGTACTCAGAATATTATATGATACTGAAGAAAGAAATTGAGGAAGATACAAATAAATGGAAGCATATACCATGTTCACAGATAGGAAGAATTAACATCATTAGAATGTTCATACTACCCAAAGCAATTGATAGATTCGTGTAATTCTTATCAAGATTCTCCTGATATATTTCACAGAACTGGAACAAATATTTCAGAAATGTGTATCGAACCAAAAAGACCCTACATAGAAACAGCAATCCTGAGAATGAAGAACAAAGTTGGAGGAATCATGCTACCTAATATCAATCTATATTACAAAGCCATAGTATTCAAAACAGCATGGTACTGGCATAAAAACAGACACATGGGTCAATGAAACAGAATAGAAAGCCCAGAAATATACACACACATTTATAGTCAATTAATATTCAACACAGGAAGCAAGCACATACAATGAACTAAAAATAATTTATTCAATAAGTGGTATTGAAAATATAGGACAGATATGTGCAGAAAAATGAAACTAGACCACCTTTTTATACCGCACAAGAATACATTCAAAATGGATCAAATACTTAAATGTTAGAGCTAAAACCAGAAGAATCCTAGAAGAAAACATAAGCAACAAAATCTCAGACGTTGCTTGTAGAAATTTTTTATGAAATAGATCTCCCCTGGCAAAGGAAACAAAAGAAAAAATAAACAAATGAGATGACATGAAAGTAAAAAGCTTTTGCACAGCAAAATAAAAAGACAAGCCACAGAATGGGAGAACACATTCTCTGATACATCTGATAAGGCATTAATATCCAAAATTTATAAAGTACTTACAAACACCTAAAGTACTCAACATCTAAAAAACAAACAACCCAATTAAAAAAATGGATAAAGGACCTGAGTAGACACTTCCCCAAGGAGGACACACAAATGGCCAATAGATGTATGAAAAGATGTTCAACATCACCAATCATCAGAGAAATGAACATTAAAACCACAATAAGAAACCATCTCACACCTGTCAGAATGGCTATCATCAATAAATCAACAAAAACCAAATGCTGGTGAGCATGTGAAGAAAGGGGAATCCTTTCACACTATTGAGGGTAAAGTAACTGGTGCAGCCAACGTGGAAAGCAGTACGGAAATACCTCAAAAAATGAAAAATGGATCTGCCTTTTGACCCAGGGATCCCACCTCTGGGAATATATCCAAAGGAACCCAAAACACTAATTTGAAAGAACACAAGCATCTCTATGTTTATTGCAGCATTATTTACAATCGCCAAGATATGGAAGGAGCCCAAGTGTCCATCAATAGATGAGTGGATAAAAGAACTTTGGGACATTTACACAACGGGATTCTACTCAGCTTTAAAAAAGAAGAAAATTTTACTCTTTGCAAGTGTGGACTGACCTGGAGAACATTGTGGTAAGGAAATAAGCCAGTCAGAAAAGACAAACACCATATGATTTCACTCATATGTGGAAACTAATGAACAAACTGAACTAACAAGCAAAACAGAGACAGGCTTATAGATAGAGAACAGATGACAGCAAGTTGGGTGGGTTAGCGGGTGCAGGGATTGAACGAAAAGGAAAAAGGACTCATGGACATGGACAACAGTGTGGTGGTTGCTGGGGAAAGGGGGTACAAGAGGACTAAATGGTAATGGGAAAAATACAACAAAGATCAAATGAAAATAAATGATATACAGCATGTAAAACTATGAAGGGAATTGGTAAGTGATAATATACCTCTTAACTGAATATTAATATATTATAAGTGGGGATATTTCTTTGTAGTTCATAAGAGGGCCATTTAAACAATGAACATAATGACCATAAAACATTATACAGTAGACAATAAAGTTGAAATATGTTTTTAAACTCAGTAAGGTTAAGTCCTCAAGGTTAAGTGGTTGTGAAGAAGACTGAGATCAATTTGTAGATGATATATCCAAAATGAATTCTTAGAAGAAAATAGAGGACAATATTCTTCCACAAAATATCCCCATAGTCTGAGTGAAATCTTAGATGCTAAAAACAACTCTCACATGAATCCAAATAAATTGCTGTATTTTTCTAAATATCTTGTGTGGGAATCCTAATCCAGTACCAAACTACTGTTCTAGGACTTACTTTGGTCATAAGATGAACGTCTTCCGTATTCCACTTAAAATGAAATGATCTTTGCTTCCCAAATGAAATGATCTTTGCTTCCCAAATTCATTAGCACACTAGCAGCATCCAGGCATAACAGTTATTAGAGAAATGGCAAAATGAAACCCTAAGTCAGGGGTGCCAAACTCATTTTCACCAGGGGCCACATCAGCCTCGTGATTGCCTTCAAAGGGCTGAATGAAATCTCCACTCCTTAACTGTTAAGGAGTAGTTACATTTATACAGTCCTAAAATTATTTCGGCCCTTTGTAGGCAACCGCAAGGCTGATATGGCCCTCAGTGAAAATGAATTTGATACTCCTACTCTAAAATATAATGAGTAATTTTACTACTCCTATACTCAATACATGTGTTCCCTTTTCTGGCCCCAACTAGAAAATAAAATGTTCGTGCTCTTTGTGTACTCACAAAATGATCTGGAGGTTTAACCAGAGACAAATGAAAAATATATCTTTTTCTTTAGCTAGTGTCAAAATACCTGTTAATTTGTTGTTGCTGTTTATTAACTACATCTAGCCAAACTGTACACATATTAAGCATAATATCAAGTCAGAACTGAAGAAAGGAAAATATAGTTCCTAAATATTCCATCATAATCTTGTGCTCTTTAGTTATATGACATTTATGAGGTGTTAATATTTGTTTCCTAACAATCTTTCAGATAAGACTCATTAGCTGTGTCAAAGAAGGATGGCCCATTGAAGGGAGAACTAATTCTTAGAGATAGCAAATAGCTTGCCTTGGAGCACAAGCACACCTTTGATACTCAAACCTACAAACCTCTTGTCCATACCCCTTTCCATTTCCTCTTATCAGGCTCCTGAAGTCCAGGACACTACCGCCCTTCTCTAAATCATCCCAGAGTCCGGCATTGGACAGCTAACAACCACACCTACAGCCCAGAGCCCAGAGAAATTATTCAAACTATCTGATCCTAAACATGCTCCGCAGTTTACCCTGTCTCACACATTCCTTCCCATGAAAACCGCCACCAGGACTTTTGCCCACCCTTTGTCTTCGCTTGTTCTGCCTCCTGATGGACCCGGTGCTTCCTGCAGCCCTGCCTGGCATGGCGTGCCCTTTTCCTGGGAAATGCAAGTAACAAACTCTTTTAAACTGCAATTTTCTGCTGATCAGTTGGCCTCACCATACCTGAGTTAAAACAAACTTCCACATACATTTTAAAAACAAGAGATGCAGAATGCAAAGACTATATAAAGAAATTGATCTCAGGGTGAGACAAAAATCATGTTAAAAAATTACGCTTCAGAAAAATGTACTCTCAGAATGCCATAGCCCAGTGGATTTTAATGTAGCAGACTAGGAAAAGGTCATTGATATATGGTGTCAGACCTCTTATTGTAGCTGATCTTTGAGACTACCTACCACTTACTGAATATTGGTATTGTATCACAGAAGAATATCGACAGTTATCTGGAAAGCTTTTAAAATACCTCTCCCTTTTCCAACTACTTATCTGCGTGAGGCCAGGTTTTCTTCATACACTTGAACCAAGACAACATATTGAATGCAGAAACAGGGCTTAGAATGCAGCTGTCTTCTATTAAGCCAGTTCTTAAATAGATTGGAAAAAGTGAGAGTGATACTCTTTTCACTAAATCTGTTTAATTTGGGAAATAGTTTTATTTTTCATAAAACCATTATTATTGTTATTTTTAAATGAGCCAATCAATGAATCTTTTCCATGTTTCTCAGTTATAATTTTCAATATGATAAGTATCAAAAGATAGAAACTGTTCTTGAAAACAAAAAGAGGTCATAAACCAACATTTTGAGAACCACTGGTGTAAAAGAATAGACACGGGAAAAACTGGAAAAGCAATGGCAGCAGCCCTGTGGAACCACTTGGATTGCAGGCTAAAATAAGGACTGTTTTTCATAGAGGTAATGAAGTCTCGAGCAGAGAGATAATATGATGAAAGGACATTTTTAAGAAGAGAACTCTGGTATATGTGCTTGTGTATGTAGGACAGTTTGAAAACGATGTGTCTGTTTAGTGTGTTTTGGTGGAAAGGGAGCAGAGTCTGAAGCAGGGAAACCAGGCAGGAGGCTCCTGGAGAGTCCTGGACACAGAGTAATCAAGGTCTGAATCAGGAGTATAGTAAGGGAATGAAAATAATAGCTACTATTTGCTAAAATATGTTGAGTGTTTACTATTTGCCAGGCACTATGCAAACAACTTGGTGTGAATTATCCGATTATCTTCTCTGTAGTCTTCTAATAGGTAACTTCATAAATTACACTTAATAGGTGAGAATGCTGAAGGACAAAGAGGTTTTGTCCTACAAAGTAATGGAGGACAGCCTGTGAGGGATGAAGCGGCGCTTTGAACCCAGGGAGTCTTCCTTGACATCCTAAGTAGAAGAATCAGTACAGCATAAAGGAAGAATCATTGCAGGCATTGGATGAGTGGGACAGACGCCTTCAGTGTCCTCCCTGATGCCCTTAATGGGCAGTGTATCCATCCCTAGCCACCATGAACACTGGCTGCTGTTGGATCACAGCTGCACCCATTTGGGGGGAGACTTTCCCTTGGCTGACAGGAGATGATTGGTGGGCCTGGGAGGCTGGAGGTGGCTCACAGCCAATCAGTGGCTGTGTGGGCGTGAATGAAGACCTTTGTGGCAGGTGTTTCACTCTTGCTCCCAGCTTGCTTGAATGCTCCCTGTAAAGTCAGGCAAAGCTGAGACTAGACCCCCTTCTGAAATACACCTTTGTCTGGCTTCTTTCCCTGCCCTCTCCTGCTGCCCTCACTCCCTTTTAGTCTCAAGAAAGGAGTCTCAGTAAACCATTTGTACATGAATCTCTCTCTTAGGCTCTGTTTCTAGGAACCCAACTGACACATGTAGAAAATTTATTTTAAAATATCTTTTGGAATCCTATTTTTAAACAGTTTTTTTAAAATTTTTATTTATTAACAGTTTTAGGGAGCGAGAGAGAGAAATATCAATTTGTTGTTTCACTTATTGATGCATTCACTGGTTGGTTATTGTATATGCCCTGACTGGGGATGGAACCCACAACCTTGGTGTACCAGGACAATGCTCTAACCAACTGAGCTCTCTGGCCAGTGCCTCTCTTAGAATTCTATTCTTGTTGTGGGTCTCAGCTATTACAGCTACCTCTAAGATGGATCTATAATATAGTCTCTCATTAACTTTTTTTTCTGACATCAGATACCTCAAGAAACCCATTAAAACATTCGGACCTGAGACATATTCATTCCATATCACAACTCCAATTAGAACCTTCAGTGATTTTTTCTAATCATCCTATAATGGGCACTCAATTCTCACCTTAGAACACAGGTGGCAAACACAAGGCCCACAGGCCGAATCTGGCCCTCCACCTCCGGCCCAGCACCTTGTTTCTACCTGGCGGCAGCACCAAGCTCTTACTTAACAGTTAAGGAGTAGTTACAGTTAACTGTCTTGCTTAACAGCGAGCTTAACAGATGAGTTTGATACCCCTGCCCTAGAAGAATCGCCTTCAGTACTGGAACTTCCATGCTTTATGTCCCACCAGCACTTAGTACGGTGTTCTGTACTTTGAAGATATACAGTAAATGCATTAAATAAAAACAAAAAAATCTCAGAATTTATTAAATCACTTTACAGTCATCTTTATGCTAAAGAATATCTTCCTCAGAATCTAATACAGGCATACCTCAGAGATATCGTGGGTTTGGTTTCTGACCACCCTAATAAAGTGAATATGGCAATAAAGTGAGTTGTAATCTCCTTTGCTATGGGAAGGTCTTGCCTTTAGTTTGTAAAAAACAACACCTGTGAAACACAATAAAACAAAGCACAATAAAACTGAGGTATGCCTGTGTGGCTCTTTCATGAGCATGAGACTCACCTGGGGGAGCTGACAAAGCAAAATTAAGGGTTCTCCCTCTCTTACCCTCCTACGTGTGATTTTAATTCTCTAGAGCTGAGGCAAGTTTAGGACTATGTGTTATTTTAGCAATACCACAAGAGATTTTAATGCAGGATGTCACTGGGCCACATCTTGAGAAACACTGCTTTAAAATATTGAAACATGACATAAAATGGCATATTAAAACACACAAGATCTGAAATCTAAAGGGCACAACTCTCTCTCTCAATCACCAACATTATCTTTTACCCATAACTATCATTATAAGAAGTGCAGGCCAATTTAAGGATCTTGGAACATTTTTACTTGCCAAGTTTTTAAAAATATATTTTATTGATTATGTGATTATAGTTGTCCCAATTTTCCCCCTTTGCCCCCCTCCACTAGGTACTCCCCATTCCCTCCAGCATCCCCCTCCCCTTAGTTCATGTCCATGGTCATGCGTATAATTTCTTTGGCTATTCCATTTCCTCTATTGTTCTTAATATCCTCCTGTCTATTCTGTACCTACCAATTATGCTTCATATTCCCTGTACTTTCCCCCCCATTCTCCCCCTTTCCTCTCCCAACTATAACCCTCCAAATTATGTCTATATCCATGGTTCAGTTCCTGTCCTGCTTGTTTGCCTAGTTTGGTTTTTAGATTTAATCATTGATAGTTGTGAATTTATTGCCATTCGATGTTCATAGTTTTGATTTTCTTCCTTTTCTTAAATAGGTCCCTTTAACATTTCATATAATAATGGTTTAATGATGATGAACTCCTTTAGCTTCACCTTGTCTGGGAAGGATTTTATTTGCCCTTCAATTCTAAATGGTAGCTTTCCTGGATAGAGTAATTTAAGATATAGGTCTTTGCTTTTCATCACTTTGAATACTTCTTGCTAGTCCATTCTTGTCTGCTAAGTTGCTTTTGAAAAATCAGCTGACAGTCTTATGGAAACTCCCCTGTAGGTAACTCTCTGCTTTTTTCTTCCTTCTTTTAAGATTCTCTCTTTATCTTTAACCTTTGGCATTTTAATTATGATGTGTCTTCGTGTGGCCCTTTTTGGGTCCATCTTGTTTGGGATTCTCTGAGCTTCCTGGACTTTTATGTCTATTTCATTCACCAAATTAGAGAAGTTTTCTTTCATTACTTTTTCAAATAAATTTTCAATTTCTTGCCCTTTTTCTTCTCCTTCCAGCACCCCTATGATTTGAATTTTCACACATTTGAAGATGTCCCAGAGGCTACTTATACTTTCTTCATTTTATTGAATTATTTTTTCTTCTTGCTGTTGTGATTGAATGTTTTTTCTTTCTTATGTTCCAAATCATTGATTTGATTCTTATCTTTATCCACTCACTCCACTTCAATTCTCTGTCAATTTTTCTTTATTTTACTTAGTGCCCTTAGTACCTTCATTTATGTGTGGGTCTTTTTTATGCTGTTGAAGTACACGGTGAGTTCCTTGAGCATATTGATAACCAGTATTTTGAAGTCTGCATCTAATAGATTGCTTATCTCCATTTTGTTTAGTTCTTTTTCTGGAGTTTTGTTCTTTTCCATCATCTGGGGGCATATTTCTTTGTCTCCTCAATTTGGCAGTCTCCCTGTGTTTGTTTCTATGCATTAGGTAGAGCTGCTTTAATTCCCTGTCTTACAGAATGGCCTGTAGTAGAAGAGCCCACTGGAAAGTTGGGTGGAGTGAAACCTTAGTTAATTGCCAGGGTGGAGTAACCTCGTCGTAGCTCTGTGGCCCAGTGTGGGGAGAGCTCAAAGAAGGGACAATGCCACTGCCTGGCCTCTGGAGTTTTGTCTGGGAGGAAGCTGTCTCCCAGCACTCTCCCTGATGCCAGACACTTCAGTATCTCCCCATATGTCACTGGTATGCTTCTAGCTGTTGCCCTGGTGCTGAAGCCTGAGTGAGTCTACATAAGTCCTAAGTCCATTGTGGGCCCTTTAAGAGAAGAATCCTGAGGGTCTCGCAGTTTCTTCCACTGCCCCAACCCCCACTGGTTTTTACAGCCAGAAGTTATGGGGACTTATCTTCCTGGTGCTAGAACCCTGGGCTGGGTAGTTTGGTGTGGGACTGGGATCCCTTGCTTCCAAGGTATCCCTCCCAATTTTGAACCACCACACATGGGTGTGGAACTGCTCATTTCTCATCTCCATGTCTCTGCTCCTCTCTGAGTCTCCCCTTCTCCTACCCATCTGGATGAATGTGGCTTCTTTAATTCCTTGGTTGTTGGACTTCCATACAGCTCAGTTTTCTGATGATTCTGGGTGATAGTTGTTTTGTAGTTCAGTTGTAATTTTTGCTGTGGTTATGTGAGGAGGCGAGCTGTGTTTCCCTACACCTCCATCCTGACCAGAAGTCCTGTTCTTAGACTTGTCAAGTTTTATTGAGATTATTTCCTTAGTAAACATGGGAACAATGAAAAATAATGTTTCTGACAAGTTTAGTATTTATATATGACCAACATCCCATACAGCGTATCATTAGATGCCTCTAACATACTATTAGTCCTCCTGGGGGCCTTGGCTATCCCTCTGCTCATCAACCACAGTGGTTTGTACAGCCTTCAGGCAATTCACCCTTCCATCCTTCAAAACAAAAATACGGTAATGAATGCTTTCAAAATGTCTCTGAAGTAAATGACCTCTGCCACCCAGAAAGCACTATTAAAGTGATGCCTGCTCTGGGAAGTTGTTGCTGCAACATTATTAATCCACTGGTGACTGCAATGACCATGAGAAAGCCAGAAGTTGTGAGCTGTCTCAGGGGGGTTAGCGCTCCCCACTGAAGGCCAGCGATTTACAATAAACCATGCTGTGACAGACATCTGAAAGGCTTACGACAGAATTAATCCAGCTTCTGCATAGTCTTCTTTGCCTTTAGGATCAACCCTTAAAAGCCTGTGAGTAGAGTGGCCAGCTGTGGCATTGCTGCAGGAATGGACCAAAACATTTCCTCTCTCTCCTCAATAAATGTGCAGTTCCAGGGCTTCTTTTACTCCGCTCAATTGTCACTAGATTTTAAGTGTCTACTTAGCTAACATTTCTTCTTAAGACACGATTTTGTAGCTTAAGATATGGAAAATTTCTTTCCCAGCATAGAGTAAACTCCCAACAGACTGAAACTCCAACTGTAACCAAACACAGGTCTGGCTGCCTGCTGCTACAAACACCAATGCTGGAGAGGCAGGTGCTGATGTAAAGGAAAGTGGTTTATTTTCAGGTGCTGGCCACTTGGAAGATGGGGGCTCATGTCTCAAAGCCAATCTCCACCCCTCAGTGGAGCCAGAGGTGTTTATAAGGAGGAAGAGGGGAACAGAGCAGAGATCAACAGAGGGGGTGGAAAAGTTCCCTCTGTGCAGACAAGCACAGTTCATTTTGATAAGGCAAGTGACAATCCAGTGAGTGTCATCCTGATTTAGTCATCCTGGTTCCATGATTGAAGCTCGGCAAATCTCCCGGAGCTGGGATGCCTGAAGGTCAGAGTCTGTATCTTTTGAAGCTAGTTCCTAGGATTCTCATACAAACGTGCTCATCTACAACCTACATTATGAATCACAGTCAGCACTTATAGAAACAGTATCAAAAGAATGGTGGGGTGGGTTACAATTTTCTACTGTTGCACAGCCAGATAACAAAATATTAAAATTAACCACGTTTGCCCTGGAGGGGTAGCTCAATTGCTTGGGGCATTGTCCTGTACACCAAAAGGTTGCAGGTTTGATCTCCGGTCAAGTGAATGCCATTCATGAGTTGAAATGCAAAAACCCTAAACAAACCATTAGCAAATCATATTCAGCTAAAAAATAATGCTAATAATCACACAAGAAATAATGGACCGACTACATTAAAGTTTACAACTTCTGTTCATCGAAAGACACTATCAGGAGAGTGAAAAGAAGATCATTGAAACTCATATAAGCAACAAAGAATTAGTCTAAAATGTAAAAAGAGTATCTGAGACTCAATAAGAAAGATACAGATGCTCCCATAGAAAGATGGTTAATAGAAATAACCAGAAATGTTGTTAAGATGAAGCAGAAATGGTTCATAAACATATGAAAAGTGTTCAAACTTTTCTTGGTAATTGCAGACATTCAAAATGAAACCAGAGCATGAAAGAACTTCATATACCAGATTGGAAAACACAGGTCACTGACCTCATTTATTTCCTCCTCAGATCTATTCCTATGAGTCTACCACTTTGATTTTCACTAGAAATTCAACAATGTCTTCAATTCTCTTCACTGTAAATAAGTGGGAAGAAACTCACTGTACATAACGAATATGCTACTTTTTCTGTCTTTACCCTGCTCCTGATTGCTACGTGGAGGAAAGTGTTGCCAAGGCACCATCGTGACCTTTTTCTTCCTACTTTTAACCTACATCTGTGGTGTATTTATTTCTAGGCTGACAATATTTTCTTATTTAAATACTTAATAGCTTAAATGTCAAAATAAGCATTTCATAAAGGTAGGTATATTGATGAATTGTGATTCTTTTATTATGCTGGGCAACAAACCAATTGACTTCTTAAGCAGAAAGAAATTATGTGCCAAGATTTTGCTTGAACTGTGTTCCCCACATAAGTCTGAACTCATATTTTTTTTCCTTGGGAGGGGACTGCTTTTTCGAACATACAAAGATTTCCAGAGGGACAATTTCAGGTGTTGACATTTTAAAGTGAATTCTTTTATCAGAGGTTCTCCCCCAAAACAGAAACAAAGGGCAGCATGAAGTCTAAACCGGACGCCAGGGAAAGGATATTTAGGCAATAAAAGGAGAGAAAGGGAGTGGGCAAGTTAAGTGTGGAAACCACAGCAGAGCACAAGCCTCACAATGTGCTGAGCCCTCCTGTCAAATCCTGTGTTCAGGCTCCACGTCGTCTCTCCTAATAATCGCCCCGAAAACATTCCAGATGAAATCAGTTACATTTATGTGGTAACTTCATTTGTGAAAATAGATATGGGTTGCCAGGATACATACAGAAATCTCCAGACACTATTATTTTGCAAAATTTTGATAACGTTTTATGTTTAATCGTGTATCCTACCAATGTCCTCAATGAAAACAATTCTTGGTCTTTATTAGCCAAAAATAATCTAAATTTTCTTCTGTGAAGAAATCTTCTCATATAAAGTACTCAGTATAAAGCAGGAAACAATTTCGGATACTGGATGATGACTGCAGTGATGTGCCCACATGATGATACACCAAGACCTTAAAAAAGAACCTTGGCTCAGGTCCCTCAAAAGAGATTACTTCCGATAGATCAAGGAATCCTGGTTACAGCCTCCAAGTCCCTGTGCAGGCTGGTCTTCTGACTCCTAAAGAAGTCACTTTCTTCATATATACTTATGTTTTCCATGTGATAGGTGAATTTATGTATTTCCACTTTATGATTTTGTAAAAAGTATCAAACCAACATCACACAGCTAGATGTGAACAGTCAGATCAGAATCTTATAAAAAGTACCATATTTGTTTCATAATATACCCCAATGAGTCAGAGTTAAACCATCTATCATTTTCAAAGAAGCATTCAAGTCTGTTTTTACCTTGCATTCAAAACAAAAAAAAATGCGGAAAAAAACCCCACTTTATTTAAGGTATTTTTAATTTCACATTGTGAAGCTTGTGTTCTGCTGTGGTTCCCACACTTAACTTTCCCCACTATTTTATTGATTATGCTATTATAGTCATCCCCTTTTTATTCTCCCCTTTGTCACCTTCCACCTGATACCACCATTCCCTCCAGCATTCCCCACCTTAGTTCACGTCCATGGGTCGTTCATGTAAGTTCTTTGGCTTCTCCATTTCCTATACTATTCTTAACTTCTCCCTGTCTATTTTCTACCTACCATGTATGCTTCTTTTCCCCTGTACCTTTTCCCCTGTTCTCACCTCTTCCCATCCCTCTTGATAACCCTCCATGTGACCTCTATTTCTATTATTCTGTTCCTGTTCTAGTTGTTTGCTTAGTTTGTTATTTTTTAGGTTCAGTTGTTGATAGTTGTGAGTTTGTTGTCATTTCTTGTTCATAGCTTTGGTCTTCTTCTTTTTCTTAGATAAGTCCCTTTAACATTTCATATATTAAGGGCTTGGTGATGATGAACTCCTTGAATTTGATCTTATCTGGGAAGCACTTTATCTGCCCTTCCATTCTAAATGATAGCTTTGTTGGGTAGAGTCATCTTGGATGTAGGTCCTTGCTTTTCATGACAGAATACTTCTTGCTGGCCCCTTGTTGGCTGTGAGGTTTCTTTTGAGAAATCAGCTGACAGTTTTATGGGAACTCCTTTGTAGGTGACTCTCCTCTTTCCTCTTGCCATTTTTAAGATTCTCTTTATCTTTGACGTTTGGCATTTTAATTATGATGTGTCTTGGTGTGGTCCTCTTTGAGTCCAACTTGTTTAGACTCAAATAAGTTGGACTCAAACAAGTTTGGACTTAACTTGTTTGGATTATAAACTTCCTAGACTTGTATGTCTATTTCCTTTGCCAGCTTAGGGAAGTTTATTTTCATTATTTTTTCAAATATGTTTTCAATTTCTTGCTCTTCCTCTCCTCCTTCTGGTACCCCTATGATTCGGATGTTGGAATGTTTAAAGATGTCCTGGAGGTTCCTAAGCCTCTCCTCATTTTTTTGAATTCTTGTTTCTTCACTCTGGTTGAATGCTTATTTCTTCCTTTTGTTCCAAATCATTGATTCGAGTCTTGGTTTCCTTCCCTTCACTGTTGGTTCCCTGCACATTTTCCTTTATTTCACTTTGCATAGCCTTCACTTCTTCCTTTATTTTGCAGCCATACTCAATCATTTTTGTGAGCATCTTGACTACCAGTGTTTTGAACTCTGCATATGATAGGTTGGCTATTTCCTTGTCACTTAGTTATTTTTCTGGAGTTTTGATATGTTCTTTCATACTTCTGTCTCAGCGCACCTGTTACATTGTAAGGGGCAGAGCCTTAGGTAATTGCCAGGGTGGGGCAACTCAGGTCACTGCATTGTGGTGCTGTATGTTGGGTGGGGGTGGGAGTCAGAGAGGGAACAATGCTGCTCGTTTTGCTTTAGCTCAAGTTTCAGTCATTTGCCCCACTTCTGCAAGTGACTGGCACCCTTCCAATTGCTGCCCTGGTGCTGATTCCCTGAGTAGGTGGGCTTGTGTGTGTTCTAGGACCCTCTGAGCCCCTGAAATGTACTCTCCTGAGAGACTGGCAGTGTCTTCTGCCTCTGCAGCCCCCACAGATTTTTACAGCTGGAGGTTATGAGGCTTTATTTTCCTGGAACTGGAACCCTGGGTTGCTCTGTCTCTCCTGGGCTGGGATTGCCCACTGCCCAGTTGTTCCTCCTGGTTTTTATCTACACATGAATGTGGGATGTCCTGGTCCTCCAAATGCTTCCTCATATGTATCCTCTCTGCCTGGCTGCCTGTCTCCAACCCTCCTACCAGTCTGGGAGAATATTCCTTCTTTAACTTTTTGGTTGTCAGACTTTCATACAGTTCAATTTTCTAGCAGTTCTGGGTTTTGTTTGTTTGTTTGTTTGTTTGTTTTTAAATTGGTTGTTATCCTTCTCTTGACTGTGCGAGGAGGAGAAGTTTATCTACCTAAGCCTCCATCTTGGCCAGATTCAAGGTGCATCTCCGTGTTTAACTTTGGAGGAATTGTCAGACTGTTTTTAAAGTAACTTTACCATTATACATTGTTATCAGTAAGAGGGTTTTGATTTCTTCATATCTTTACCAACACTTTTCATTATCTGTCTTTTTTATTATAGCCATTTTAATGGGTGTGAAGTAATATCTCTGTGGTTTTAATTTGCATCTCTCTGATGCTACTGATA
>PVKM010002256.1:0-66833 GCA_004027735.1 Carollia perspicillata | reverse complement strand
CTTAAAGAACCCACACATGGACTCACCTGGTCAGACTCACTCCCTCTGAGCTTCAGCACCAGGATATCAGCTTGAAAGCCACCAGTGGCATACAGGGAGAGATTGAAGTGTCTGGCATCAAGGCGAGCAGAAACTATTGTCCCTTTTCTAAACCTTCCCCACACAGAGCCACAGACTCTGCAGGCTGGTGCCATATCTGCCACTTCATCAACCTAGCTAACACTGTTTGACCCAGCTGGAAGATCTCCAGAGAATCTTCCCCACCCAGTTTACAGGCCCACCCAACTTACTGGCCCACCTAATCAGCTTTCCCATATGAGTGACTGGTCTTGGCTCATGCTGTACATGCAACTCCCCAAATTCCATCAAACAAGCAGCAGTTACCTCAGTGAGTCCCAAGCCCGACATTAGCGGAAGCCAGACTAGATTCACAGCTTGGCTTCACCTGGGAATCTCTAAGCCAAGTAGCAGCCATCTTAGATTGCTTCATAGCTTAGGCAGGATGGCCCTGAGCAAAACATAGGTGGGGGCTGGCTCTGGCCGTGCACCACCCAGAGAAACCCCACAGCCTGCACACCCACTGGATAGCTATGAACCACACTGAGGTACCACCACCCTGCCCCTGCAGAGCTGATCCTCTATGGAGGGCAGAGGTTGGTGATCAGTGGTCACACACAGTCCTTGCAGCTGACTGGCCTGGGTAAATCCCTCCCATTGATCTGCCAACAGCAACCTAGTTTCAACTATAAGAGAAGGATGTACCCAGACCACACAAAGGGTGTACCTTGACTATCCAGCTTGGGTGGTAGGGGAGGCTGTGGCACTGGACCCTACAGGACATCTGCTATATTAGGCCACACTCTCAAAACATTGAGTCAAAGTGGCTGTACCTAATACACAGACACAAACACAGGGAGGCTGCCAAAATTAGGAGACAAAGAAACATAGCCCAAATGACAGAACAGAACAAAACTACAGAAAAAGAGCTAAACAAAATGGAGATAGGCAATCTATCAGATGCATAGCTCAAAACACTGGTTATAAGAATGCTCGAGGAAATTAGTGAGGACCTCAGTAGCATAAAAATCCAGTCAGAAACAAAAGATATAGTAATTTAAATAAAGAACAACTTACATGGAAACAACAGTAGACTGGATGAAGCTGAGAATCAAACCAATGATTTAGTCATAAGGAAACAAAAAACAATCAATCAACAAGAAGAAAAAAGAATTCCCCCAAATGAGGATAGTGTAAACAGCCTCTAGGACCACTTCAAGAGGTTCAACATTTGCATTATAGGGGTGCCAGAAGGAGAAGAGAAAGAGCAAAAAATTGGAAATCTATTTGAAAAAAAATAATGAAAGAAAACTTCCCTAATTTGGTGAAGGAAATAAACATGCAAGTCCAGCAAGCAAAGAGAGGCCCAAACATGATCAATGAAGAGACCCACTCCAAGACACATCGTAATTAAAATGCCAATGGTTAAAGATAAAGAGAGAATCTTAAAAGACAATCTCGAAATCTTAAAAGAAAAGAAGTTAGTTTCCTACTGAGGAGTTCGCATAAGACTGTCAGTTGATTTCTCAAACTTACAGGCTAGAAGGAATGGGCAAGAAATATTCAAAGTCATGAAGGGGAGGGACCTATAGCCAAGATGGCTCTACTGAGCAAAGCTATCATTAAGAATTGAAGGGCAGATAGAGTTTCCCAGAAAATAAAAAACTAAAGGAGGTCATCATCACCAAACTATAATTATATGAAATATTAAAGGGACTTATTTAAGAAAAAGAAGATCAAAACTATGAACAATACAATGACAAAAAGTACATGCCTACCAACAATGGAATCTAAAAAACAAACTAAGCAAACAAAAAGAACAGAGACAGAATCATGGATACAGAGACGTTTTTGATGGTTGCTGAGTGGAAAGAAGGTGTGGGGAAGTGGGTGAAGAGGTGAGGGGATTGAGAACAAATAGGTAGTCACAGAATAGCCCAGATGTAAAGTACAGCACAGGAAATGGAGTGGCCAAAGAACTTATACACATGACCCATGGATATGAACAATGGTGTGGGGATTGCTGAGGGAGTGGAAGTGCTGGATAGAGAGGGGAAAAGGGGAAAATAACTAGGACATCTGTAATGCCATAATCAATAAAACATAATTTTAAATAAAGAAAAATATCTCCATCCTCTGCATGTGAAAGCTCCAGAAGTATGAATATGCAGAGAGCAAGCAGGTCCCCTGAAAGCCAAAGAATGAAAAAGACCGAAGAATAGCTGAGCTGACCCAGGAATGTGGAAGAGTAAGAAAACTATGAGCAAGCCAGAGAAAGAATGGGCCCTAGAAAGAAGTAACAGGGAGACAGAAAATGATGCGGGTGGGATGAAACTTAGGTGATAGGCGGTGCCACACAGATAATGCAGATTTCACTCCAAAATTGTCTGTTCATCTCTTCAGAGACTGTGTTTCATTGGGCATCCTATAGAAACTGCTGCTAGAGTATACCATCATTAACGTGGGGTCCCTCATGACTGTAAGCTGTCATGAGCAAGGCGAGGTTTGTCCTGAATTCTTTTGCAAAGTGGAAGAAACCTAGCAGCACCACTGAAGTATGGACAGCCTGCTGAGGTGAAGATAAACAGAAATACAACTGGGAAATATTTCACAATCAGGCCTGAATAGATGAAGAAATGAAAGTATTTCTATCATGGAGTAATTTACATTTTATTTAGATTAAGACTGATAGCCAAGTGCAGGAATCAGCTAGAAGTCACATATGCAAGAACAAATACTGTACATTTTTTCAAGCAATGTATATTTTTAAATCAAATTAGCAAATACTTTTCAGCCATATGACTGTTTTCCAAATGCTATTATACCTTGACTTATTTATTTTTCTGCTAGCAGTCAGAATTAAAGGATTGAAGTATCAGGTAGCAGAGGGCATGACATTAAATGGTTGACCAACGATTGTTTTCTAGTGAGCAATAAATTAAGAGCCCCTGTGTCTTTCTGAATCCCAATGGGTGTCCCCATAGCCTGAAATTTCTAAGAACAGAGATATTACTAGTATAAAAATGATGAGTTTTCATAAAGGCCCTATTCAAATGCAGTTATTAGGCCAAGCACTTTGTGAAGTCATTATTCCAAAAGTAATTTTACTTTGTTATTGTGGAGGAAGAATCAAGATAAAACATTAGCCCATTTTGATGCCTAATAATATATGATAAAAAGGAGACAGATCTTCTCTGTTTCTTTAAGTGTTGACTTTAGGGTATGAGAAATCTTTGCCAATCCATGAACAATTTCAGAGTTACAGTTAGAATATCCAAAATTTTGCAAAATGGGGTCTTGTGTTTTAGGTCCTGAAAAATTAATAATATTCACTGTTATTTTAGGTTCTGGACAATATATAGTTATATCAGTTGAACTGAAGAATGCTCTAAGTCCATATAATTACGAAACATATTATTACATCATTCTAGCTCTGTTGCTTATATAAAATTAAGGATTTAAGACATATAATTAAATGTATCCTCCAAATCATAAACTGGGATAGATAAGGTCCTTAATTGAAATGTAATGATAATGCAAAAGCAAATATAAAAATAAAATCCTGAGCTCTCAATTCTGAGCCCCATATTTTCTATTAATTCCACTATTTCTGAAGCCCCAATGAGAACATTCTAGAGAACACCTCTAGAGTTCACAACCCTTAGAGTTTTCAAAACTATCTGACTGGCAAATCCATGCTTACTCCCAGGCTTCACTTCAGCCCTTGGAGCTTTCACATTGAGGGGATGTGTGATTTCATTCAGAGTGTATGATCAGCAACTTGGCAGGCAACTTAAGACCACCTGAGAACACAAGGGAGTATGATTATGCATGCATCCCAAAAGCAAATCTGGAAATGAAGATAAATCAATAGATAAATGAGAACTGTAGCTTTCTGAATGTAATAATCAATCTCATATTTAATCAGTGAGTGAGTACTTATTTTGAAGGATCTGAGCCCTCCATATTATGTACAGAGCTGTAGAAAGTAGATACAAATAACAGAATGGCCTCCACCCTAAAGCAGCTTATGATTCTACCTTCGTGAAGCACATTCATTCTTGTCTCTCGTCCATGGAAATGTAAAAGAACTACTTTCACTTTATCTCAGAATCCTTTGATATTTTCATTTGAGATGGAATATAATTCATGCTGTTTTGATTATGACCAGTATAAAATGTGTTCTTTTTTCATATCAATATTAAAAGATATGCAAAGATAATTAATGTGAGTTGCCCTTCCTGAAACACATCCAGACATATTTATATACATATGGTGTTGATTTGAGTAGAAGTGATCTATGTCAGCTAGGTCTTTCTGAGAGGACTTTCATAGAAAATAAAGGACATGAGGAGTGGGGATGAAGTTCTTTCTTCTCTGAAATATGCTGGTGCTCGTATAGGGAAAAAGGTTGCTCCCCTAAAGGAGGGAGTTAGGGACCCGTAATGAACATGTAGAGAAAATCAGAGATTTAAGGCTAATAATTATAGACACCATCTTAACAGATGTACTGTTAATCACCTGGTCTTGATAACATGTTATTTTTGGCATAAGTAAAGAAAATCGGAAGGTAAATTACATGCATAACCATCAGCAACCCTCAGGATGTCTTGCTAAGGATTCATTGTCATTTATCATCTTCTTGATTTTAGGGAGGCTCATCACTGATGCTCAGTCATATCATTCCCTATAAAACTATTAAAAGTAAAGCCATAGTATTAAAATGCTTATTTTGCACAAAATAAATTAGTGTCATGAACCTCAAGCTTGCTAAATTTTAGCTTCTAATAGAAAGACATTAATGCTATATGTCACTTTCCATACCATATTCCTGAAAGTTATTAGAAAATAGTTTTGGATATATCAAATCATATATAAATGTAGTGTGAAAGTGGGCTTATTTAAAGTTGTCCCGGCTAATTCGATTTTTACTACAAATCAGTTTCATTGTAGGCATTGAACTAGGTGCTGTCGATGTAAAGATCGTTATAAGTTGGTTCCTGTCATTGAAATCTTAGAGTTTAGTGTGAGAGAGATGCGTGAATACCAGTTGTCAATATCACATGCCTCGTGCACACGCAGAAGTAATCATAGGGTGCCGTGAGAGAACAAAGAAGGAGCAACTGTTCATTCTGTGCAGATCAGTAATCGTGCTTGGAAGACAAGGAAATGGCTGAGTTTTGAAAGAAAAATGACAACTCTTAAAGAATTATTTGGTTCAGTAGTCACTTCTTATTCATACCATTTGTGTAACCGCAGCCAAAGCACCACCTTATTTCTCTCTAACTCCTTAATTGTAGAGTAGGGAATTGAAAGCAAATACATTAGGTGGTTTGTTAAGGTCATTTCCATGTTGATGTATACATTCTTTGGTTCTTTCTCATAATTCTTTCATACAGTAAATGTTCTCAATGCAAAGCACCCATGCCTTGTACTATAAATATTAATTTACTGTATTAATTTAATGTACTGTATTAATATTTAACCTGAAACTATGATGGAAAATGAGTATTAGTAGTACTGCTAACAAGTCTTGTACAGAAAGTTTAAACCAGTCTGGGAGGAAAGAGCAACACACTTGTTTTCATGGCCACGTTAATGACAAGGGCGGTACAATGGGGCGGGGATGGCCTCCTGGAGAGAAAAAAGCCAAATAATCACAGTATGTCAAATGCTACTTTCTAAGAAGTGTCTTTGCCTATATGTCTATTATCTTGGTGTATCAATCTTCACTCTTAAATGGCTCTCTCTTAATTTTCATATTAGTAAAGAAACAGTTTTTATTGAATCAATCGATATCTATTTTCCTCAGGCTTTTACTGAGGGAGGAGTTGAGGGGAGTGTGGACAAGGATAAAAAGGATAAAATCAAGTAAATTTAAAAGTTATGATTGAAAAGGCCTTTTTTCATCTCTGCAAATAATCATCCTTAGTGTGTAAGAGCACGAGGTACTAGGGCTGGGGACAGGAGGTCATACCCCAGCTCCACTTACACTGTGCAGTGAGAACAAGTGTCCGCACATCCTCAGTTTCCCCACAAGTAAAACACGATGGCCTAGATATACTACATATTGGCTTTCCCTATCTTTATCTTGTTTGGGATGTTGAGTCATTAAAACATCATGTTTCTGACTTATTAAAGAGTAATCTATAGGTTATAAAATATCTCATAAATACCTAAATTAGAATGACATTGACTGTCCATATACAGAGGAAAACCATGTTCTAATGAACTATTTTAGGTGATAGTTGCCTTCCCCAAGACTTGGCATTACCAAAATGAAAGACCAGAGCCCTTCTCAAACAGAGAGAGCAATAAGCAAGAGAGCCTTGACAACTGCAGTGCTGTCTAGTGAAGCCCAGATTAGCTTTTGGGCTACGTTTAAATGCTTGCCTTTATTTTTTCCTTCTTTTTCCCTTAACAATTGCATAGTACATGGAGAATCTTAACTTGCTCATGCAATAGCACCTTAATAAAGACCTCCTTTGGAAAAGCACTTTTGAATGTTGAAGAAACTTTTACTCCAATGCTTCTGACTTTAAAAACAAAATGTGTAAATAGGGCTTCTTTTTCTTGAATTTATCAAACTTTCATAAGCCAGCGGTGATGTTCGAATAGTGTTCTTTTCTTTCCTTTCCCTTTCTCTCTTTTCTTCTTCTTTCTTAGCATTTCCAAACTCTCATTAGTTATAGAATTTAGAGCAACCACAGTTAAGAGCCTACTTCATTTCTTATATAGAGTTTGTACCTGAGGGCTTCCATCTAGAGGGCTGTTTTATACACATGGAAAAGAGAAATGCTTGTCGCCTCTTTTCTAAATCTGTGATCTAGAAAGATCAGATGCATAATAAAAATGGATAATCATCTTTTAATAAGGGTATAGTTTTTTCTGACTAAACAGTGCATCTTTTCTCAGGTGGGTAGAATGTTCTCAGCTTCTCAGCAAGCAACACTATGGGCAAGCAGTATGGAGCAGGCAGTGTTTCAGGACTTTGCTGCCCCTCAGCCAAACACTTGTTCATTCATGCACAGGTGGCTTTTTTCCAATCATCTGGAGCATTACTATTTTCCCAGACATGGACATCTAACCCCTGTGGGATATTTCTTTTTCCTTGAGAAGGTAGTATGCTGAAAAAAAAAAAGAGCTTGATCTTTAGGGCCAGACAGACCTATTTCAAATGACCATGTCATCATGCTTCTTTGGGGCACTAGTAACAATGAAAACATAAGTCTATCAAAATTCAAAGTATTCCAAAAGTTACATGTGTGTGAATACATGCACATACATGCAGTTGATCCTTGAACAACATAGGTTTGGGTTTGAACTGTATGGTTTGACTTTTACGTAGGTTTTTTTAAAATTAACACATGCAGTACTGTAAACGTATTTTATGATTTTCTTAATAACATTTTCTCTAGCTTACCTTATTGTAGGACTACAGTATATAATAAGTATAACATATAAGTATAACATATAAAATGTGTGTTAATCAACTGTTTATGCTACTGGCAAGGCTTCAGGTCAACAGTAGGCTATCAGTAGTTAAGTTTTGGGCACGCACAATTTTCTACATGGATTTTCAACTGTGCTGCAGGTAAGTGCTCCTAACTGCTGTTAGGGCCAAATGTATATATGCACACAGATGTGTATGTGTACATGTAAGAAGAAAGGGTTTCTGTCCAGGTAGCTATTCTGGGGGAAATATTGAGACTGGAGCCCACTCTTATCTTTGTTCAAGGTTTCTAGTTTTCCAACCCAATTCTACTTCCTTTTATTCTAAATAACTAAAAATTTGATAAAAACAAGAAGGACAAAGGGGATGAGCAATAGCTTTTACTGTTCCAGGCTGTTATTAAATTATACTTTTAAAATCCCATGTCTCTGCAACGTGACATGCAATGCAAGAAGGCTATGTGGAAAAGCTCCAGGCAGCTGGGAGAATTACTAAGGGGAAGAGGAAACAAGAAAAATGGTCCTAAATGCTCAAATTGAAAACGGTTATCAATACCGCCCTACTCTGCTGACTATCAGCACAGAGATGAAGAACTTCAGCCCCTAGTAGCCTCCCTTCCTGTAGAAAATGCAGATGCAGGTCACATGATATCTTCACCTACAGCTCTGGGTTTGTCTGGACTCAGGTTGGTGCCCCTTCTCCCCACAGATATTTTATCTTCACTCAGACTCTGTCTTTTTGTCATAGGCCACTGACCCCTGAGATTCCAAGCAGTGATAACAAACACCTCTCCTTGGGATACAGGCCTTTTTCCTTTCAGTGTCTAATTACTTTAGGTAACATCTCCTTTGAATGCACAGCCAAGAAGTTTAGTGTTGAATCAGAATTTGCCACTGCATACTTGCACTATCACAATGAGGATATTTCATCCAAAATTAATACCCCAGAGTAGCTGTTAAAGAGAAGCAAGAGAGGGGCAAAGAGGAGAACTCTTCTCCATACTTCCTCTCACTTAAGGCCCGCCTTCCAAGCATGGTTGCCTATTATGCGAGGGTTCTATTTGATACTCATGTTGTATAAGAACTCCTCTTGTTGGTTCCTCCATAAATAAAGTGTTAATTTTTTTTTCTGTGTGGTTCTACAAGACAGCTGTCATAAAATCAACACACAGGGCACATTTTTGAAGAACATACCAAGAATTCTACATACTTTTTTAAAAAATATTTTATTTATTTATTTTTAGAGAGAGGGGAAGGGAAGGAGAAAGAGTGGGAAACATCAATGTGTGGTTGCCTTTCATGTGTCTCCCACCAGGGACCTGGCCTGCAACCCAGGCATGTGCCCTGACTGGGAACCGAACTGGTAACCCTTTGCTTCACAGGCCCGTGTTCAATCCACTGAGCTATGCCAACCAGGGCTCTGCATACTTTTTTACTTTAAGCCTTCTTACCACTTTCCCACTCAAGAAAATGAATAATAATATAAAAGAGTAAGAATGGCATTATCATAGGGATTACCTTGAATCTGTTCAAGTTATTTAAAGAATTGTCTGCAAGCTTTTATCTCGTTGTTAGACTACATCATTTGTAGGCATCTTACAACTGATCTAGATAGTCACTAAAAGTTGCATAAGTGAACAATTTGAAGCATCATTCTTATCAAAGAGGCTATAGTTTATGGTTATGTTACTAAATGTGCAGAAACTCCACATCCCAGTTTTATTTATCCTTCATGGGACACATGTTTATAGTTTTATTGCTTTTTAACCTTGATTATGTAGAATACCAAACAATAGAGAGGTAGGAAACCCTACTTGACCAGAACAACACTAAAATTTTTATGGTTTCCTGCCAACCAGAACATCAAATGAGAAAAAACAAAGAGAGCAAAAAGATGATAAAAAGAGCTATTTATGCAGATAAGTGATAAACATGTGCTAATGAACCTGCCTCCTACTTCCAACTGAATATTATTGCATTGGAAGTGCTTGGGAAAGACTGAGTTTGAGATTTGCTCGTAACTTCAAACCAGTTCTTTTACATTTGGGAGAAAATCTAGCACAGTGCATACTTCCATTGTTTTAAAATCCTAATCAGGCTCTTCTGTTTTAAAAAATACTAAGCGGCTGAGACATTGAAGACAATGGCTAATGAAGTGTCTAGGATTATCTCCAAATTAACATAATTTTCTCTCATATTTCTTTCTGTTAATACAAGATATAAAGGACTAACCATAATCCTGGCAAACAAGCTATGGTTTTTCTGCTTTGTCTCTTGGGACCATCTTGCATGCATTTATGTATGGCACTCTTCTGATATTAGCAGTTAACAATGTTAACTGTGGTGAAAATGATTATGGGATGTAAAAATTAAAAATAGAATATAGCCTAACCAAATTAGAACTTTAATGAGAAAAGATCTCTTCCTCATTAAAATTTTTCCTGTCTCTTCTGAACCAATCCTTATACCTCCTACTGCTACACACATTTGATTCTTCAAACTAAGCTTTAAGAAAGAAGTTCCACCTTTGATTAAGAAGGTCCAATTATTTCATTAATGAAATGACTAATTATGTCAAAACTTACATAGCATACCTGTATTCTTCATCTCTGAAATGAGATTGGGCTAAAATAACTCTTCCCTAAAGAAAAATAGTTGAGGATAGTTGTAGCTACCTTTAACTAATTAGTTAAATACTGTTCTGATTTAGAGATTTATAATTTTGGACCAATTGAGGGTCCATAATAACATAGCATAAAGTCATATTATAACAGGGAATACTTGAGACCCCCCAAATGGGGAAGCTCCCCTCACTAACATGGCTGGGGGAGGGAGAAATGGAGGGGGTCCACTGAGAGTTACTGTGCATATATAAAGAACTTGGCCAGTGTTTTAGTAATATTGGGTTGCTGTGCCTGCCAAGCTGGCCAAGGAGATGTGTATGACTCTTAACTCCTGATGTAGCTGGGAGGGCTTACCGTGCCTACAGGCTTGGAGGCAGCTTCTACATCAAGGGACCACGCCCGCTGGGAGTAACAAAGTCAGCTGAGAAAGGCAGAAGAGATCAGACTACTGGCAGTTGTAGCCCAGTCTGGAAGGAGTCAGAAATGGGGTTAAGGAGGAAGATCTGCCCTAGAATTTAAACGCAGGCTCAGCAGCCATGCCGGAGCCCTGGACCACGTGTGAAGGACAGTAGGAGAGGCATGAGAAGTGCACCCCCCTCACTCTGTGGACTTGGTGGCTTCAGAAAAAGAAGCCACTTGACCACATTTCAGTTGTGTGGGGTTTTGGCCACATAATTTGAAAGGATGCAGAAGGACCCCCACCAGCCCCCTCTGAGGATGCGGTTTTGGATTAAGAGCAGGAGCCTAGCCACGCATGGACAACTGGAAGAAACTGAAATACAGATGGGAATCTGCCCAGCTAAGCTACAGACGTCTATTTCTTTTCCCGAGAGCATGGCACCTCTGACTGGCCTGGTTTGGCAAGCTGGGGTAGGACTGTGTGTTTGCAGGTGTTCTTTTTCCTTCTAAAGGGCATGGGATTTAACATCAGAATTCTGACATTATTCTAAACCTGTATAACTTTTGAATAAATAGTTCCTTTCCTTTTTATAAAACTCTGGCATTGGGAGTCACAGTTCTTATCAACAGCAGGCCATAGAAGTCAGAGCAATAGAACCCTGTGGTTCTGTTACAATATCTCACATAAAATAAGAAAATTTTAAAAAAATTCATTATACTCTACTTGATCAGTATTTAGGCTATTTAATTCTGTTTCACTGAAATTTTGAAAGCTAGCTAATACTTCAACAAGACGTATTAAACATAGTATCCCTGGACAATAACAAATAGTTGAGCTTAAGAAATAACAGCAACCATGGTAATAGTGATAAACATCGTCTGGTCCACAATAGACACATGATGCAAATGAGATAGAAACCAGTCACTTTTTAGTTTTATTTTTAAACTTTCCTGTTTTGATTTTTAAATGGAGTTCCATACCCTGCACTGTGATAGTGAAGAGCTTATATCTGAAGTGAAAATGCCTGGATCTACATTCTGTTTTCTCACCTATCAATTGGGAAAACTAATTATTACCAACCCTGTAAAACCGGTATCATGATTAAGAGAGGTAATATGTAAAAAGTACTGAATTTATCTAACATTGAATAATTTAACAATAGAAATTAGTTATTACAAAGTTGTAGCTATATAAGGGACAGATATTTCTGGATGTTGCAGGTATTCTGTCATTTTCTTTTCCAGTTTTGTTCTTGCTTACAAGTTAACATCACTTTTCTTCTGTTTTTCAGTTATGTTCTTTGAGGATTTTAAAGACATAGCCTACTCTTGAGGGTCAGAGTTAAGACGATCAAACATCTTAAACACTGATACCAGTTGGACATGGGAAAGAATGTCAGGAGACAGCTAGGACAAGATCTTGAGAGTTCCAGTTTGAGGTGGTTGGATTAGTAAGAATGAATACTGCAGAGTTGTGGAGATGCACTAACTATCCTAGAAGTAATCTTAGGGCAAGATATTCTTAAAGGAAGGACTTGGACAAGGTATATGTAGGGATGCCTGTGTGTCCACATACCTGCTCAGAGTTTGTCTGTCCTCTCAAGTGCTTTACTTAGTGAGTGAGTTCAGCGATATTCACCCTGAAATTACTTGCTTTGGGGTGCTTAACAAATGGTTGGCTGTTTAATGGCCCAAGGCAGAGCCAGGGAAGGTTAACACACTGAAAAAATGGGCATTAACTATGATAACAACTGTTCTCATGGAAGATTATTGCTATTATAAACCTTATTCTACATTATAATGCTAGCAATAATTTTTCTGTTTCTCCCATTTTAAAATTAAGTTATGTTTGAGAATGTATATGGCACAGAGGAGATCAGAAAACTCAGTGTTAGACCTGTAATGGCCTCTTTTCAAGTCTGTGTTGTTGCAAAGGAAACATTCAAATGCACAATCCAGTGCTTGGTAGATCATATTACTCAAACTAGATTAAGTGTATTTAGAAAGAGAGGTGGCAGTTTATTAGATAACGTTGTGACAAAGGCTCCTGCCTATCTCTCCAGATGCCACCAAACATCACTTTGGTTGGACTTCATGTCCATGGTTACAGCAGCTACCCTGACTTGGACAACAAAAAATAAGGTGTGTTTGTATGGAAAATCCTCATTCAGTTGCCTGGTTGGGAATGAAACAACCTAAAGACCTACCTCACCTGTTCTCATTAGCACAGAACATGGATAATTTATCAGAGCAGCATTTGGGAAGATAAAGTGTCTGCTTAGCAAGAATGAGACACTGTCTGGTCACATTCAGTGTGGAGTACAGGCAAGAACAGCCCTGCAGGAAGATGCTCTATCTGAAGAAAAGGGTGGTTTGGCTGCGAACAGGATAACGGGGCCCCTGGTGGAGGTACAAATTCGGGACAAAGGGCTCCTGATGGAGACTGTTCCTCTGCTGTGAATGACTTAGGCAGAAGAGGAAGAGGAGGGACAAACTCAAGCATCCTAACTCTATCTATTTCGGGAGTGATAAGTATACCTATGGTGAACGTGCTGAGTAAACATTTGTAGCTGAGACCCCACAAGCCAGTTCTCTAATGAGTCCATTGACAAGAAGAGGTGGCACTGCTGACTCCATCCATGCATTAAATTGTTCCTTCTGCCACTTGAGCCAAAGTAGATTTGGCTTCTGTATCATTTCTCTTTTCCATTTTATTACCCTTTCATTTCTTTTAGATTCATGTTCTCATCTTTATTGGCCTCTATATCCACTGTCAATCCTCCCCATTTTTTTAGTTTTGAATTATCTTCTTTGGCTATTCCTTCTGTTTCTTCTCTCTAAGAAATTATGATACTTTCACTCTTCACACACACACACACACACACACACACACACACACACACTCCCAGAACACAGAAAGAAACTTGAGATTCTTTTTCCTGTTACACTATTGTGCTCCCAATCCTGTCCCTATGCCAGTTGGAAGCAGTGTCCTGCTTCGTTACTTGCCACTAACTTTGAAAAAGAGTCAAGAATCTTTTCCTTAACTCTGTCAGCCTCTGTGCTTTCATGTTTGGCCCAATTTTAATTCTCTAGTTTCAATTCACCAGAAGCCAGTTCCTTATATACTCCAACATATGATATAGTATCAAATTTAAGCCCCTTCACATTATCCTGTTTTTTGGGTTGAAGACAGGGTGACAAATTGCTGACACTTATGGAATTATTATTATATTTATGTATTCTAAGTTACCCATCATCAGGATATAGTGACATTTCTGGAATGTCTATGATAGGTGGTCAGGCAGCCTCTATTTGATCACTTCAATTGAAAACAAATTCACTACCTTGCAAGACAGCAAGCATCATTCTATTCTTGGTTTGATTTATGAGGAAATCCTTAGACACAACTTGGCCCCTAATAACTGTCACTCGTGGATGCTTACTATGTAAAGTAAGGCTAATATATTTCTCATTCAGTATAACTTCAACTATTTAAAAATAGGTATCTTCCCCGAGTCTTCTCTAAGCTATAAGTATTTCTATTCTCTTCAATATTCATCATAAGGGAAATGCTGACTGATTTTGACTAGCCCCATTTGTCATTACCCTGACTCCACCATGGTGTTAAAATTGAACTCAGAGTTCCAGATGTGGTCTCAGTCATTTTAGGAGAAATTTAAAAATAAAATCCACTAGCCTACTCTTTTGGAACTCATTATCCCCTCAAGCTGGCCTAAGTTGGAAATCAAGAAGGAATAAATCATTTTGCTTTAAAATGCTAGGTAGCTATAAAATTCATAGCATTTTTAAGGTTAATCAGAGCTATACCTACCACCCCCTTCCTATGTACAAGTTTATTAGGTTGTATGCTTACCATTTCATCCCAAACAAAATAAACCAGCCCTGGGTGGAACTGCCAGGATTCTTATATTAAGGGGTCAGAACCTGGGTAGGACTCATTACAGCCCTTCATAACACAAGTTCCTTGAATCTTGAAAGCCTCCTTAGGGTCTTTCGGTCCCCAAAGTTGTGGGTACACAGGCATGTGTAGAGCAGTGCTATAGCACCAGTGGATCTATTACGAGGTGGAGGGAGATAGCCCAGCTTGCCAATTCCACAGTAAAATTGACTGGTCCTGGAACAGCCAGTGAGGTGTTCTCTTGATATTCTACTCGGCACGGTCATAAACCTAAACTCTTGCTATCTGACCAACTTCAAGGATACGGATATGTGATTGGGTCTGAGAGGCTTAGAGACTACCACAGAGGCAAGGGCCTTCCATTCTTTTGAGAAACTCTGCTCCTTTGATCTCTTATAGTATCTTTTCTACAGTTATATGTTTGGGATTACCGGTCATTGTGCGTGAGTTCATGGTTAAGGCAAAGAAGACAGAGAAAAGAGTATGACTTTATCAAACCTAAAAGGGTGCTGTAAATCTCCCCAGGCCCCATGTTGGGGGGGTTATCTCATGTTAACTGTTTCCACCTCTGAGAGCGAGCCATGCCAAGGGCACAACCTAGGGTCCAGGTGTGCAAGAATCTGGGGATTAGAGGTGGTGAATCAGCACAGACCCAATCTTCAAATCAATATTAGGTCTTAGTGAACACTGACTTTGAGGAAATTAATCTTTTTCTTTCTTTCTTTTATTGCTATGAGATAGGATGCCAGAGGTAGGCTGGTGACAAACAGATTGCTGTGTACATCATCCCCCTTCAGAGTGATTGGCTGTGGCTGGCATTTGCACAATATCGAGTGGAAAATCATTTACATACTAACACACTTGTCACACCTTTGCCCACTTATACTCTTGTTGTGTTGTGATCAGCTCTTAGCTATTGTTTCACCATTCCCTGAACAGGCCCCTGCATACTGGTCATCTGTACCTCCAACCAAAATGCCTTCTTATTGCTCTTAATTTCTTAAACACTCCATGTCCAATCTGTCTAACATCACCGTTTAGCTATTAGATGGCAAATAGGATTTATCTTTGATATCAACAGCGACTGATTAGTAGTAGCTGCCTGGAACACAGTTTTAACAAAAAATACAAGGTTATGTTTGGGTTCATTGCAATTGATTGAAAGTGCCTACAGTGGGCACATGGTGGTGAGGTGGTATCATGTGTGCCATTCTTCAATAATTTCTCACGCGATAATCTAAGACAAACAGACAACAAATGCGTATCCTGACAAGTTGCTGGTGTACAAGTATTAATTTATGCCCATAGGTTGCCTATATAGTAAATCTATCATAAATAAGGGATAATATAGCTGCCATTTACTGAGCAAGACCAATGTGCCAGCCACTGTGGTTGTTGGCTTACATGTATTACCTTGATCTTTCTATCAACTTTGCAAAGTAGGCATTGTTATACACATTTTACAGGTGAGAAAACAGGGCTCAACGCACTTCAATAGCTTTTCCAAAGCCAGGTAAATAAATGAGTGGCAGAGGCACAATGCAAACTCTGGCTCACTGTGTACAAAACTGTAACAACAGCAGGAGCAGGAATCCTAAGCATCCTTGGCCCTACTGCAACCCTAAAGGAGGGTCTATACTTTGTAAGCAACAAGGAGAAGCCAAGTGAAGGGTCTGGAGCTCAAACTGTGACCTTAGATCCAAAATGGTAGCGAGTCATGTGTGAAAATTTAAATTAATCTCAAAACATTCACAAGAGTTAGAATTATAATTATGATTTATAACCCAGAATGAGATGAGCCAAAATAAGCACTTTTTCCTTTTACTTTTATACTATGATTTCAGAGATATGACTATAAGTGCCTATGACTTTTGCTACCAGATGGTAAATACCATGAGGCCAAAAGTCTACTCTCAATTTTTTTCCTTCTTGCCACAGTAAGACCAAGCATAATTCTTGAAAATATTCACACAAATGCTTGTTACCGAAGTGCACTTTTGCCCTAAACAAAAGCAAGGAATAAGAAAAAATAAGATTCCAACAAGATGCTTATTTTTCTTAATTGTTACTAAAACCTGGGGAATAGAGTAGATAACTTGTAATCAAATAAGAAAGCAAAGAGACAGCTTTCAAATTTTGATTCTTTACCATTAAAGGATAAATTTGTGTTGATAAGTCCCTATCCTATGATTAAGAAAAGAGCTTTAATGATAGTTTCTAAATGTACAGCCTGATGACATTAAGATGTGGCAGAGAGTCAGACACTCTATGGCCTGAGTCATAATATTATTCTAGTATTTAGCATTCACTAGATAGGACCAAAGACAAGAACTGCATGGTAAGAATTAGTTATTCAAGCAGAAATAGCAATGCTATCCAACAGTCGTGGGAACAATGTAATGCTGCATCATCTCATTTAAGTAGCTAAAGTAATTATTTATGTTAAATAACTACAAAGTGATTATTGCCAACATAATGATTAAGGTTTATGGTGCCATGTAGAAGGCCAAACCTGTCTGAGATTTAATCAATGCAGAGTAATTGCATTAAATCTGAATTGAGTTCACATTGGAGACATGATAATACCAAGTACAGCATCCCATTCCTTTTCTAATATTTAGGACATATCCTGTGATCTTGTGAACCAATGCAGTTCAGTTCAAGTTCACTGAAGAAGCAGTTTGCTACTATCGACAGTAAGTCATATATTTCCATCAGCAATGACACATGGAACTTGCCAATAAATCAAGAGATACATCTCGGGAATTTACTACAAAAATGCTTTTTTCCCATACATTTTATTCAAGATTTATGAAAATTGCTTTTAGTATTCCTGTGTTATTTTGTTACTCTAGGCCAATTCATCTCAAATTTTAGCACCAGAGACTACTCATGACATAAGAAAAATACACTTTCTCCCAGGGATCAGAGTGCACAATACACCACAACTTCAACTTTTCTCTAACATCTCATATTTTCCTTTAAAATTATTGTAAATTCTGCATTCTCTTCCAAGACACATCCGACTTTGTTCTTATATCAAGAATAACATTTTAACTTACTTACTATCAAAGAAAACATTGTGCAGTGTTTATCCTTGAATTATGCAAATTTCTAGTTTGAGAGGCCCACCTTCATATACTTCACTTATGTGAAAATATTAAAAAATAAATATTTACTAATTATAAGGTGGGCTTTACAGTTATGTAAAAATATTAAAATAAATATTTACTAATTATAAAGCGGGTATAATAAACTAACCTTACTAGTTTTCCTGAATTGCCAAGAGTATTACTTGAAAGGTCAATAGATCTGCCTGCAGTTTTTAACAAAGGTTAAAATGTAGCTCAGCAGTTCCAATTTCCTTATGGATAGTTCAAACAAACATTTAATAAAAGCGTGCTTGAACTTATATTTTCAGTTTTTATTACTTCGGGATGTTGGTGAGTCTAGACATTTACTCTTCCTACTTTAAATGGTATCCCTAACATAGGAAAAAAATTCCCGAAAGCGTAAATTGAATTCTGGTCTTGTAAGACGTTCCACCCACAAGAAAAGAACTCCATGGCAAACAAGGTTTAGAAACTAAGCTTACTGCATATTTCTTGTTGATTTAAAATATGTACCAGAATATTGAACCCTCTGAGAATTCCTGTAGGAACCCAAACAATGCTCAGTTCTTATTTTTTAAAAATTTCAATTATTAACCCATAGTATAACTAGGGCTCCATGGAACATAATTTGTAAAAAAAATATGAAGTTATTTATCTTGTACGCGTATGTAACAATTTATCTCAGCATTTGTCTTTCCGAACTGAAAAACAAACGCAGTATTTGTTTCCACTGGACTGATTTTTACTCTCCTGTTAAATTTAGGAGCACTAACTCTCACTAGCTCAAAAATGTATATTTTGTGTTTTGGCAACTAGATATGATAGAGGCACTTCTTTGGTATGTTGTAACTTTTCTAATAATGTCCATTCCTTTTTTTAAATAGAAACACAGTGGGTTCATACTATTGACTTACAATGATTTTCAAGGTCCAACTGCTTATAGTGGAGGTTGAGAACTCCTCATGTTTACCAATGTTTTAGGTTTCTATTTTCCTTTCCATCAGTTATCTTAAGTAGACCACTCTCATGCCCACCAGTTACTTTTAAGTTCAAACTGAAATACATTTGAAATGTTCCTGAACTCTGCATCAATGAACTTGGAAATTTCATACACTCTTTAGGAGTGTATTAAACAGTCTATTAGGAGATTTGCATTTGCTTCTGCCCAGTCCTTGAATCCAGCAGTAATCCTTTTACTTCCCTTTTCCAAAGGGTACCTTTTCAACTTTACCGCTCATTTCCTGTTTCTCATCTTGCTCCTCTTCAGGATAAAATAGTAAAATAGCAAACAACATTTAATTAACCTATTACACTTTAGAGATATCTTTAAAGAACATTATATCATCATGATTCTGACACTGAATACTGAAATAGCTGCAGGGAAGGAGAGTGGGAGACTGCAGAACCCAGTGAGGAAACGGCACTGGAAAGAAGAGAAACACACTGAGAAAACGCAAATAAAACAAACTGGAACATGAAATGGAAACCTGAGGGAAATGGAGTGGAAGATGGCAGAGGGCAATGATACATTTCAAAACAAATAGACTATAAGAGAGTATATGAACAAAAAATCATAGTGCAAGTACATAGAATGGAAAGAAACATAAGGGAGTTGATTGTTAACCCTTAAATTTAGCAAAGAACAGGAGTGAAATGCAACCTAGCAGGCTGGGAAATGCTGAAGAGAAGAAATAGCAAAATGAGAAGTCTAACTTCGTAACTCAGCAATGGTTTCATTAATTTCATATGTATTCTGGCTAATAACAATAACTCAACATGAACTGGGGATAAATAAATAGTTGACAAATAAATTACCTGGAAATTATTTAGCCAATTTAGTTTTTTTAATGAAGCTATTTTATTGGTTACATAGGTGTATTGGCAAGGAAGGGACACTCAAGTCGGTGCTGTGAGAGACCGAGGAGGTTCATGTTTAAAATAGATGCTTTTAAAGTAATAGCAGTGGTATGTGTTATGTTTTTTGAGTACCCAATATAGAATATAAATTCAGTAAATATTCAACATTGGAGAAAAATGATAATAAAAGACTTTGTTTCTCCCTGTAATGTGTTCTATAACCAAGTCAATCTGCCTCCTGGTTGTGTTCCAAGGATTTATAATACACTTAGAAATCCTTACAAGATAAAAGATGCCATAATATAGGGAATAATGGAAAACAAAACTGTGAGTTGCATAAAGACCGAGATGTGGAAACTGCCTGAGGTGGGGGTGGGAGTTGGCCAATTTCTACAGGGCAGAGGAAAGGGGCAAATCCAGCTTCACACATAAAATAAAGTGCCCCCAGGGTGGGCACAGTGTTTAGAGAGCATGGTGAATAGGTAGGAGGCAACTCAAATTATAATAATGAGGACAGTAAGACCAGCACTAGCAATTTGTATTGTCTACCACCCTGTTCCGGGCACTAAACCAGGTCGTTGAAATAGGAGCTCTTACTTTATCCTCTCATCATTCCATGGTTAAATACCATTTAAGTAAGTGTATTATTCCCATTTTGCAGACAAGAAAGTCCAGGCTTACAGAAGTTAAGTCCTTCAATAATAACACAGCTAGTAAGTAGATTCAAATCCACCTCTGACTTAGGGATAAAATCCCTTCCCTTATTCCATTTAACCCACAGCATGCAATCTGAATCTGAAGCTCTTGCATAGTTCTAGAGGTGTGTAGGTGGGAAGTGGAGCTGAAGTGCAGAAAAAAATTCTTATTGACATAAATAAGAGATTACGAGAAGGACTATGAGTGCGATTTCATGGAAAGGAACATCATTACAGTGAAGTTATCATTCCTTAAAAGGCCCAGATTTGAAATCAGATAAACTTTGCTCCATCCATGACCTTGAGGAACTCTGTAACTTTCAAAATCTCTATTTCTACATCTATACGATGGGTGTAATAATACTAGCTATGATGAAAATTCCACACCGCCAAGAACTGACATGGCTAAAATAGCAACAAACGTGGAATGCTCAGTGCAGTGCCTGCCTGACATCTAATAAATATTCAATAAACGCCGGTTTTCTTCTTGCTGTTCTTCATGTGTTTACTGTTATTAATGTTATCACATCTAGGTTATCTGCCACTTCCGAACCTACCTCCACCCAATATGCTTGTCCCTAAGGAAAGAAGGAATTTAGAACTAGAGGAGCCAGTGACTTGCAGAGTCAGGATACAAAGCTGGTCAGTTACAAATTCCAGAAGAGAATCTCTAAAAGTCCGAATGCTCAGGGCTTAGTCACAGACTTTTCTTTTCTGTTTACCTAAGTCATCTCATCCAGTTTCATGAATTCAATGTGTAGGTTATCCTCAGTGTGAATATTCAGTATATACTTTTCCCTTGGAATCCAATCTCTTATATTCAATTCCTTATGTGACATCTCCACGTTGATCCCTGATAAGGATTCTCAACTTTAACATGTCTAAATTGAGCTCCTAGTCTTCATACCTTCTCTTACTCCTCTCATCCAAGTTGATGGGAAACCCATCCTTTCTGAAGCTGAGGTCAACCACCTCACTACCTTCATTGACTTCTCTCTTTCTTTCACACTCTACATTCATTCTTCCATAAGATCCTGAGACTGACCTGAGGAGAATGCTGCTATCTGATCACTTACCATCACCATGACTAGCACGCTGTTCTGGGTTGGCATCTCCTCGAGTCTGAAATAACGCAGTAGTCTTCTGACTGGGCTCCCTGATTCTTTCTTGCCTTTTACTGTATATCCTTCTCACATTAACCAGAGTGATTAAACATTTAGATAAGAGCTTGTCTCTTTTCTGCTCAAAAGACTCCAGTGGTATAGCATTTTATTGAGAGAAGCTCAAGTCCTACAAAGTGTTCTAGGGGTCATTCACATCCAGACTGCTGTTGCCTCCCTGGCCTGGCCTCCCCTTACTCAGGCCACAGTGACCACCAGCCTCCTGCCAGATCTTCACACATACCATGGACACCTCCTGCCTCAGTTCTTTTGAACTTGATATTTTACCACCTAAGAACCGGATGGCTTATTTTTAACTTATTTCAAGTCTTTTACTCAACTATCACCCTATTAGGGAGGTGCCTAAAGTTTTAGCCAGGATATCTAAAAATTATCCCACACCTATGCCCTTCCCTTGTATATTTTACCATAATTACTCTTCTCTCTCCCTCTCTCTGTGTCCCCCCTCTCTATATACATATATATGTATATATTAAACTGTATATATATAGTTTATTTTTATACTACTTATTTTATTTGCTGTCTCTCTCCTCTGAAATGCAGGCTCTTTGAGGGCTTGTCTTTTCTTTGCTTTCATCACCACTTTTCCTTGTGCATCTAGAACAGCGTGTGGCTGGCTGAACAATGAATGAGTGGAATAGTTTTGGATCCAAGACTTATTACTCTCTTCAATTCTCTCCACATTTAGTATTTATACTGTTGTCTCTATATCTGTCCACAAAAACAGATTTGTTATATGGGCAGGCACGTGTGCCTATGTTTATATTCAATTATAAGGTCTTCATGCCTGAGATTTGTTTAACTGTCCCATATACATAGTGAGGAGAAAAATTATTTTAAATGCATATAAATAGTTAATAAAATGTCAATAATTGATTTTGGTGAATCAACTGCAAGCAAACTTCTTGATTGTGTGATATATGTCTCCCTTTTCTCTATAGAAAAAACGAGCAGGGCAAAAACCATAAACACATTCTCCCATTAGTCACAATGAATAAACCTTCACATTTGCCTTCATCTTTCTTGTATCTCTCCTCTTGTTCCATTTGCTTTTTTTGTTATAAAACTTGTATTTATAGCCAAGGCAGGGCTGAGTAAGATGCGTGATTATGGCTGATTTTATCACAGCTGTATTACTTAGCTGCAAGGTGAAGCACCGTGGTAAAACGGATCATGAATCCCTGAAATTGACTATCCGTCACCTTTACAATCCTGATGGAAAGGCAGGTCAGATCAGGCCTGACAACTCCCCATGCAAATGAGAGCACCAAAGCAATGTTCCTGACTCAATTTGTCTGGAAAAGTAACTACTGAACAATAAGATAAAGGTAAGAAGGAAGACACAATTGAAATTGGGAGCATTGGGTAGCATTTTACCCAACACATGGACTGGAAAAATATTCCGAGTTATAAATGTGTAGAAAATTCAGGTATATAAGATATATACAGTTAGATTTGCCTCAGACATTATTAATTTCTGCATTTTCAATTTCAGATCCAACCTCAAAACTTCTATGAAATTTTTGAGTTGAATATATCTTTGATGTTTCTAGCTTACCATCCCCTGACACATAATCAGGAGCTGATAAATATTTGTTAAATAAATGCATGACTGAATAAATCAATGAATGAATATTTAAGAGTCATGTAGTTTTGCTAGATCTTTATAGTGATGACGAGCTCATTGCTTCATAAGAAAACATTCCCTTATTAAAGAGTGTTTTAAACTTTTGTATATTTTTGTTTGTATAATGAATTAAAATCTTCTTGGTTGTAACTTCTGTTAGGAATCACCTGGGCTAGGAATCAATAGTTTTGACTAGATTATCTTTTTCATACCTCAGCTTATCAAATTTCTTACTATGGAATTGTCAGACTTTAAATTCTTTCTCTCTGCTCTTCATGATATGCATCCTTCAAAAGTTTTGGAGAAATACCACTAGGGTAATTCAAAGTCTTATATCTGCTGATTGAAATGGGCACAAGTTAGGGGAGGGCCTCTCAGGACCACTTAATATTAGAAATTTTGTACGTTCTTTTTTCAGTCGTATTGTACTATCTTGTTCCTCCCCTTTCAGCTGCAATTTCTGAGATATGCTACATTTCTACTTTAATGTTCTCTGGGAATTCAGTTCAGCATTGAGTGGCAGGTAGCATTTCAACACTGAACAGTCTCTCTCAAAGAGCCCTAATCATTGCATATATTTCTCTTTCTCTTAGAACCTAGGCAAAGATTAATCCTCATAATCCAAGCTTTGTTTCTACTTATCTGCTAATCTAAGTATAAGATAGTCCTCTGATGGGTATGCATAGGATTTTGAGCCAATAAAAATGCTGCAGGGCTCAGTCTTATTTCATTTGTGAAGTACTTCAATCTAGCTCCATTTCTTTTTCTAGCTCTTTTCACTATAAGTGAAAAATAAGACCTCCATTATATGATTGGAGCACCAATTACTTAGAATATAATCTATTCAAATAATGATTCATTAATAAGCCCCATTATCCCAAAGGTACCCCTCATTTGTTTCTTCTCCCTCATGTAAAGATGCTTTGGTTGTGTTCTGTATCTATTGTGTGTGTGCGTGCGTGTGCGCGTATAGGATTAGCTGTCTTTGCAATGCATTTGTTCCTTGCTAATGAAACCTCTGCGTCGCTAACAAAGCAGAAAATAAAAAAGGTAAATAGCACTCCCCAGAAACAATTTGTTTCTTGTTACATGCATTCTTGTTAAACACCATCTGAGGGACTTTTTGCAGAGCAAGGAAGAGGAAAAGGCTGCAAACACAATTAGCCGAATCAAAAAGGAATAATTACAGTCACAATGCAGTCAGATGGATATTGAGACACAAATGCCTGTGGGCCAGGAAGGAAATGGAGCATTACAGTTGGGGACAGTCACAGGATAGATGATATATGAGGGCACATATAGATGCTGATCATCAGAAAACATTTTGTACTGATTTCATCAAAGGTCAATGGAAGAGCTGTCACTGCTGACCCTCACATACAATGACCAGAGGTCGAACCAACCCTGCATAACACTCAGTAGAAAGAAATAACTGTTTTTAAAAGATTACTGAAATATATTTACTGAAAAACTAAAATAAGCAAGACAATGAGCTGAAATTTTAATGAATATGTAAGGATAGCAATGTACTGGAAAAAAATGAATCAGATAAAGTAGTTATGGTAAGTATGATAACAAACATCAACATTTCTCAAGTTCTACTGGGCTGAACAGAATTCATACAATCTCTTGAAAATAACTGAAGCAAAATGGCATTATCTTAAACACTGCAGAAATATGAGAGGACAGTATGGATGCACACTCATTAGGACATGTTTCCCTGTCCGTCACACACCAGAATGAAGTCTTTTAATGGATAGAGAAGACTAACATTCCATTATGTTTGAGATGCTGTGTTATGGAACCATTTTTTAAAACTAAAGTGAACTGTACCCTCTGCTCGTATTTGGAGCCATGACTGAGTTGTAATCTCTTAAATCACAGCGTGGAGTTCACAGATAATGAATAAAACTAAACTCCACCTAGCGACACAGAAGGAGCTGCTTAGTATCAGCTTAGCATGGCAGTACGTATGTAGCTTTACCAGGACTCAGGAAAGGGTGTTCTTCATTTCGTTTCCACTTCACTAAGAAGTCCTATAATTGGAATCCGTCCAGTTAAGGTTGTAATCTCCTTCAGAGTAGGCACAATTATTTTTTTCTGTATGTTTCCACAGTGCCTGACAACTAATATGGGGTCCGAGATATATGGGTTAATAAAATCATTTGAGTAAAAATAAACATGATTACTCACAGCCCTAAACCATATCATTTTCCATTAAAATTTTTAAAAATGTATGCATCATGAGAATTTGTAAAGTTAATTTTTCAGTCTCTGCTAAGGCTGAATAGCCTGAACACTGGACAATGGTTTTGAAAATCACCCAGACAGGAGAAGAATCAAACATGTACTCTAGTATTAAATTTTCAACTGGCATCTTCAAGAACGGTATTCTGTAGAATCCTGTTCCTGGGACACTCTCACCCCAAACCTATATGCACATCCCTTCTTCCCAGATCTACCCGCCACATATATGATGCAACCCACTGGGAAGCTTGAACAACATAATAAGGGGATGTATGCTAAAGTCTCTCTCCTGAAGATCTATATCGCATACAATAAATGGCTTGCTAAACATCTACCTCTACATCATCCTGCAGGTGAAAACTGTAAATAGTAAAAAAACAAAGCAAAACAATTTGGGCTCCTTTGCGGTTTATTGCTTGTTATTTCTATCACCAATCACATGAACACCTGTGACATTTTGATTGCAAACTGAGCAATGTTAAAAGGGTAGGGCATGGAGTATCTATATGTTTGGTAAGGATCCTGGCAAAGAAAGCATGGTTTTAGAGCCATTAATTTTAGAGGCAGTTTCCTAATGTCACACACAACTCTCTGACCAAAGGTAACTGGGGATAATTCTGGTGCTAGCAGCTGCAATAACAGCTTCCTAATTGGGCGGGTAGCCTCCTGATTCAGCAGCTTTCTAGAATCTCGATCAGGACAATGATAAAAATTCATTTGATGATTTAGATCTATGGTTCGACTTTAAAAATTATTCTTGGGGGCATAGCCTGGAATTTGTTTCTTCAGGGTGCTCAATGATTCTGAGCTATTACTCTCTTGTGATAAATTTGTTTACCCATAAAAAAAGGTAGACTGAATTCTATTGCACAAAAATGAGAGTACTGATCACAATATATAGTCCATTTTTCTTGTCTGCCTAGGTGAGGGGGGCACTTTATATTCTCAAACATCTTTGGAGATATGTATCTCTTTAAATAAGATAATATTTCTGAAATATTTTGTCCTGACTCCAGATCTTTTCTTTGATAACCTCTTTGCTATTGTAGAGAATTGTAGTATACTCTTAATTTGGTATAGCCTCGACACATACCAATATTATAATTATTGCTGTAATCTCTGTTTTGGGGATCTCAGAAATCTAGGGCCAATACAGAGAAACTACCATGGCTTCTGTCTAAATTCATATTGGAAAAAAATTGTACACAAAGTAATAATTATCATGGAAGTTGACCTCCTAAAATGGATGATGGTGACTTGAAAGAAGAATATTATGGATTATTCACTTATCCAAACAGATTTCTGGTCATCTTTAAAGCAGATTTCCTAATGATACAGAAAAGAGCATGCACATATCAGGTTCCTGAGAATCAATGCCTTTAATACATTCAAAGGAGATTCTCAATGACTTCAACTACTGTGTCCACACTGTTCAAATTCATTTAATATTTGTTGAACTCTCTGCTTCACTTTTTCTTCAGGGTTATGCTCACATATAGTTTCATGCATTCAATTTGCCCATATAAGCTTAGCATAGCATTTGTGGAAAGGGCTTAGAAAAGATCGCCATCCTGAAATTTCTACCCCTTTAAACTTGATATTCAGTGACTTTTGAAATGATTTCCTCGTTTCCACGTACCAATGGCTCTACTGACATTTTTAATTCTGGCAATCAATAACTGGCACAAGAACCTTGTACCTGATGTCACTGCCTTTTTGGACTTAAGAAAACATAAAATACTGAATAATATCCTTATCTAGAAGTAAATATATGTAGATATATAGATAGAGAAAGAGATAGATATATAGTTATACATGATATAAATTTGGCAATTATATTTCCTATGTAGTTTTATTCTCCTTTTACAAATCATTCCAACCTGCCTATACATGTTTTCTGCTAGCACTTATTATCAGTAAGGATGAGCATAGAAGATGAGAGGTGTTCTTATTCCACATCATAGAATACTTTTTCTGACAATAACTGGAACCTTTTATATCTATTAATATCTTGCACATTGCTGTTTTGTTTTACCATAAGTTATTTGGTCTATGTTAATTTTGGCGAAGTCATTTCATTAAATATAAAACCAATAACTACAGAAATTAACACCATTAACAAGAATTTAATATATAATAATTGCTTATTGTATATTATTTGAATAACTAAGTGTGAGCTTCATTATTGCAGAAACAAAGTCATGTTAAATATATTCTCGTTTAACCATATGAGGCTATGTCCAAACATAGAAAATAAGTCTTGTTCATCTCTGTAATTTATTTTATGTATTGCTAATTGTACTTTCTGAGAAATACTCCATTGACTCAGTCCTCGAAAGCAAGTCATGGAATGTGAAATCAGCTGAACACCTATTTTCATACTCACTGTAGTTTCCCTTAAAATATTTAGGTATTTCCATGAGAGTTTTTCCAGTAGATTTGTTTCTCATAAAATCTTAGGCTGTGAACAATATTAGATCTTACTCATTTTAATAAATGTTATGGGTAATTTTAGTCAAGCTTGTCGGATTAGTTAAGGTGAAGGCTAAACTGATTTTTTTTTAAAGCTTAAATAATAGCTTAAGAAAACAAAGGTTTTTAAATTGCTCATGGAACAGTCCTGAGGTAAGTGACCTAGGTATGGTGACAGCTTTGCTCTTTGAAATTGAAGATTCAAGTTCCTTCCATTTTGTTACTTTGCCCTTAGCATCCTATCTTTATTTACCTGGTTAACACAAAGTTTGGCCACCTCCACCTCCATGTTTTTGCTTGTAAGTAGAGGATAGAAAGAATATGGAGGAACACATGACCAATGTCTCATGGCCCAGACTAAGAAATAACACATCACTTCCACTCATTCCATTGGCAAGGACTTAATCACTGGAAGGAGGGATGGAAAATAATAGGCTAAAACTGAGCAACCATGTCCCCAGCTACAGCTTTGTCTCCAAGGAGGAGGGAGAACATGGATTTTAGCAGACAACTAGCAGTCTCTGCTACATCTACCAAGCTTATCAATCAGTTCACCAAGTTCAGCTGGTTCACCTCAGTTAAGGAAAGATTATTTCTCTAAATATTAATGATTCATACTTGGATCTGATACTGTACATTTTCCCCATAAATGTGCTCTACTGAGAAATAAAGATAAACCTTCAGTCTTCCTACTGACTGGTTGAAAATCTGAATACAAGTATACCTAAGAAATATTGCAGGTTTGGTTCCAGACCACCATGATAAAGTGAGTATTGCATTGAAGTGAGTTGTAAACTTTTTGCTGGTGACAGATCTTACTTTCAATTAGTAAAACAAAAAATTTAAACAATGCAATATCTATGAAGCACAACAAAGCTAAGCACAATGCCTATAGTCCTTATTTCACTGATTAAATATGAAAACAAAATTAAAAAATGAAGTGAGTACTTAATCATTTTTCTACCACCTCCTTACGACCTACAATGGCTCCAGAGAGGAGAAGGTTCAACCAAATCATTATTATATGGAATATTAAAGGGACTTATTTAAGAAAAAGAAGACCAAAACTGTGAACAATTAATTGCCAAAAATATGTATCTATCAACAACTGAATCTAAAAAACAAATTAAGCAAACAACAAGAAGAGAGACAGAATCATGGGTATTGGATACCGAGAGCCTTTTGATGGTTGCCAGGTGGGAGTGGGGAGGGAGAATGTGGGTGATGGGGGAGGGGATTAAGAAGTACAAATAGGTAGTTATAGAATAGCCATGGGGATATAAAGTGTAGGAAATGGAGTAGCCAAAGAACTTACATGCCTGACCCATGGACATGAACAATGGAGGGGGGATTGCCTGAGGGACTGAGGGGTGCTGGGTGGAGGGGGGAAAAGGGGAAAAATCAGGACAACTGTAATAGCATAATCAATAAAATATAATTTAAAAAATGAATCAGAATATCCCTTTGTGTGAATACATCCAAAATCTGACCGGCTATGTCACACTGATATTTTGGCTCCTCAAACCATTTTATAAATAAAGTTATGAAAGATGTGCTTTGTGACTCTTTTATTACAGAATTACAATTTTTTAATAACAAAGCAAGCATAACAATGCAATTAAAATAATTAATAATTCACTTGGTTCCTATTTAACTCATCATGACTGACTAACTTCACATAAAAAGACCAGGCTGTGGAGGTGAAACAAGGCTTTGACAGGTGTTGCAGGATCACAAAGGTGATTTCCCATCAGCCCCAGGGTAAATGTTCTGGAAACAGCTGCAGGAATGCTGCAACTCAATGCTGCCTGTGCGTGAAGTCGTTATGTTAGATGAAGTTATTTTGGTTAAATAAATTCCAAGCCATTGTTACAAGCATATTAATTAAAGTAGATGTTGTAATGAAGCGGTTTTACTGTTAACTTCAAACATGTCACATAGGTGAAACCTGGAAAATTCAGCCCTAATAAAAGTCTCAAAATGGCAGTGTAAATGTTAAAGGGCGCTGCATCTGAGACAGGAAGGTGTTTTCTGTTTGGACACTGGCAATATCCAGGTCCAGAGTGAGTAAACTTTTGCCAAAATAATTTAGCACAACAATGAAGAGAGCACAGGCTTTAAAATGGTTTATTTTTGACTAGAGACTCTGTTGCTTATGTCTGCATGACCTTGACCCCAATTATGTAGAATTTCTATACCATAGTGTCAATATCTGCAAAATGAGCATATTAATTGTTGTTTCTTTATACTACCATTGTGAGTATTAAATCTGAACTAATGCCTGAAACAGTAAATGGCTCAATAAATGTTAAAGCTTATCATTGTTATTGTCCTCAAAATGTTTACATTGCCTCCCCATCCATATTATTAAACACTGGACCTTATGTTTGAAACAGAGAAAAAAAAACATTGTATTATGTTACACAAAATTGACAAACGCAATAAACATTTTTTCCTAAGAAGAAACAGATTTTAACCATTGGATACTAGAATGGGGCACAGGCAGTTTTTGAGAAGAGAAATTAAAATGCCAAACATACATGGATAACACATGGGTAATAGGTGGCTAAGACTATGTGTTTGAGGAGCCAAATCCTTGATTTTACAACCTATTGGAGGAGATATCCTAAAGAATGGTAAATAGTCCTTCATTTGTAAAGTGAGCTGAGGAAATAAATTTCAAATTGCAACTGAATACTACACATGGAGAAGAATTCTCTCTACATACCAATAGGTATAATTGGAAGTAGAAGACAGTTTGGAACATACATGTTTGTCATGTTTGAAGAAATACTCATTGTGAAATGCCTTCAAGAACTGACCTCACTAAAAGGTTAAATGAATAAAAATCACTGAGACTGATGCACATATACACACACACACATACACACACATACATCAGTCTCAGTGATTTTATTTATTCATTTAACTTTTTAGTGAGGTCAGTTCTTGAAGGCATTTCACAATGAGTATTTCTTCAAACATGACAAACATGTATGTTCCAAACTGTCTTCTATTTCCAAATATATATAAAAATAAATTTGTCTTCTGCTTCCAATTATATATATAAATAAATTTGTCCTCTGGATTTGCTATAAAAGGATCTCAGGGATTATTACCATCTTATCAAATATTCCATTAAGACTAACAGCCCTAAAAGAGAACAGCCATTTGCCAAAATTTCCTCTGAGCTCAAGGAATCCTTTTTGTCAGTGTCATGCCTGGAACAGATTCAATACAGAGAAGTACGAACCTGGTTAATATATAATTAGCAATAAAAGAAGTTGGGGCATTTGAATAATACATCAGAGGGTCACATGAGAAGAACACCAAGAAAATGGAGAGAACATGGGCTGACGATAAATCATGTGTAAGTGGTAAGAAAGAAACGGAATGATAGATAGAAAAGATGACAGTGAGGACTAATATCTTCTATTTGCATCTAGTCTTTCCTCAAAGTAGGCTCTTGTTAATATATGCAGCCTCTGTGAGAGACACCTGGGACAAGTATACAAATGCTTATTTTTTCAATAAAAAATTAGAACGACGGCTTGCTTAGGATCTCTCTAATGAATCAGGGACTCAGCTGGGACTTCCTCTCATGCTGTGATATAGCCACTCAGGTGCACTGCGTCTGTGTGGTTGCAGGGGAAGACAAATGCACTCACCTCGTGCAGCCACACCTATGTTCTTCCTTACCTGAACTACTGAGGTGATAGCAAAATTGAGAAGTCTCTTGGTCATATCTCCTTGTGTACTGGAGGTCCTATTGTCGCCAAAAAATGAGGTATTACCCTAAATATTTGCTGAGGCAATCGGAGAACCATCAATATCCATATTATCTGAGGATTCTTAGAAATGTAGAATCTCAGACTCTACCCTAGACTTACTGGATCAGAATCTGCATTTTAGCAAGAGTCCCAGGTGTTTTCTAAGCTTTGAATTACTCACAGGCATATTACTCAAATATGCCTGTCTTTTAGCATATTATTCAAAGCACCTCAATTGACATTTTCCCATTTTAATGTGCTTTTAATCACATTGACACCAGGTAGAATAATATATATTTTGATTTTCTAATTTTGTTTTTCTGAGATGCTGAAGGGCTCAAAAACAGCCACATGGTCTGCCAATAGCAGAGCTGTACAACAGTTTCCCTACCAGCACTCAGAGGAGTCTGACCCAGTGTTACTCTCCTTCCTGCTCCATTGTATTAGTATCTCTGAGGTTTCCCCAGTAGCAGAAATCCTGAAAGGCAAGGTTAAGAGAGAGGGCACATTGCAACTGCTCCCCTAGCCCCATCCACACAGCAAAGAGAACAAACTTTTCAAGCATTCATTTTGTTTTTAAGAAGCAGAGTAAACTTAGTAACGGAGTGTGACCAGGTCATAGGTGAGATACCCTAAAGGGTACATTTATGCAGTAGATTGAGGAGTGCTCTGGCCTAAGTGTTTTGCACTTCCCTCTATCAAAAGGATGAACACAAAGTTGTTATCTCTGGAAACAATGAGTGGTCTGGAAAATACATCACAGTGTTCTAAAAATTTGAATGTATAAGAACAGACCATTATGGAAGTTCTAATGATACAAGTATATTAGATAAGTTTGGTTCTTCAGTGATTCTGCTTTCAAGGAGTTTAATATCACATCTGAAACAAGAACAAGATTTTCACGCATGAAAAAAAACACTATGTATTAAAGGGAATCACAAATAAAGTGCAACAGAAGTTCAAATATGACTCATGTTTGAATGAACCCTCTATAAATTATTCCATAAATCTCCCTATATGTCTATGTATTCCATTCCAGTTGTTCATCCAGACACAACCAGTAATAGTCTCTCGGCGTGAGAACAAAAGAGATTAAGTTGATTAATAAAAAACTGAACAATTGCTATGAATAGGCTTGTGCTTCATACATGGATGAAGAAAGAAAAAATCATCAGACCTGAAATTAGATAACAAGAGTTATATAATAGTGTATATAATAATGTATTTAAAGGTACAATGACCATGTGCACACAACATGATGCCTTGCTATTGGCAAAAAAATTTTTTTTGATCAATTGGAGAGGGATTATTGAAGGAAGTATTCTTTGTAATTGTTATATGTCTGTCTGAACTCTTACCTGTTGTGGAAGGAAGAAAAACGGCCTCCCAAAGATGTCAGTGATCTAGTCACTAGAACTTTCAAATGTTACTTTATATGGTAAGAGGGACTTTGCATGTAACTAAGTTAAAGGTGTTGAGATGGGGAGATTTTTCTGGATGATCTGGGTGGAATGAGCCTAATGTAATCATAGGGGCCTTAGAAATGGAAAAGAGAGGCAGAAGAGAGAAACAGAAGGCTATTTATCTGTGCAAGGAGAGGTCAGAATGATAATGAAGAGAAGCTTCCACCTGCTACCGCTAACTTCGAAGATGGAAGAATGGGGCCGTAAACCAGGGAAGGCAAAGAAATGGATGTTTTTCTAGAACTTCCAGGGAGAAACGCAGTCCTGCCTGCATCTTTATTTTAGCTTAGGGTGACCTACATCAGACTTCTGATATAGTGTATGACAGTAAATTTGTGTTGTTTAAGCCCTAAGTTAGTGATAGCTTGTTACAGCATCAATGGAAAACTAATGCACTTGCTTAGTCTATTAAGCTGGTGAAAAGGAGGGCTCTTTCATCACTTCCTAAACCCTAGGTGTTTATTTCAGTTAAAAAAGGGCCTGAGAATGTGTTGATAAATATTTCTTCTGTTTTTACTAAGTGACATAAAGATATAATCAACACACAAATGTATATTTATTTAACCTAATCTTAGAAATTTATGTCATTACTCTATGTCCAGAATCTACATATCATCAAAAATTGGTGTTATATTTGAATAAATTCCATCATATTTGATGATGGAAAACAGTTTTTAATTAAAAAAATGACATAAATTACTCCTCTACTGTAAAATGACTTTCTAGTCATATGGGATCCCCATGTGGTTATATGGCTGTTCAAAATTGTACCGTTTTCCGCTCTGGTAGGCCACAGCCAATTAGTTTACACTGTGGCAGATACAATCTGGTTTGGATTGATCGAAATGTAAAATTATTTTAGAATGATTAGTTCTATAGTGCACCTGAGAAAACCTCAACACTCAGCAATCGGCAATAGTGCAGAAAGGTGTGCATGAGTCCGTAAGGTGCTCTGGAGAAGCTTTACAATCAGGAGCCAATTTGTGGCCAGAGGAAACCTCACACGGATTCACCAACATGAATCAGGCGTCTTGATCTAATTCAAGTCTGGACTATATTCAAGTCAAACTTTGGATGAAGCTCAGGCAGCAAGAACGACTAACTCCAAGACACAGAATTTTAACGATGTCTATTTTCTTAGTCAATTATGTACCAAGCACTATCTTCAAACTACCAGCTCCTACAAAGAAATCAGTAGCATCTTTATAAACAGAGACAGACACATCAAATTACACACCACAATATAACTATTTTGACCATGTTTCACACCATTTTTTGATATGAAAATAAATTGCCTTTTAGCAACCCTCCACAAGATTTGGTCCTAGCATGTGTCGTATGAAGATTCTAAGAAACTCAGGAGTTGTGCTTTGACAAAGCTAAACTGTTTGATTAGCGATTCCATCCATGATTTCAAAAAAGTGTTACTTAATTAAATAAAATGTTGCAAGGAAAGCACATGTTAGAGATGAGAGGTGAAATTCCACATGCTACAGAAATTCATTAAGTGTCATAAATGGCATTACAGTCTTGAATTTTATTTAAATAATCTTCAGTCTAACAGCATATTTACTAGTAACTAGTGTATTCATAGCAAAGTTTTAGAGTGTTGGTAAAAGAACATTTCTTTAATCCTAAATCTAAAAAAATGCTTAGCAAAATAATTCAGAAATAGAAGTGATTAAAATTGAGGATATTTGTTTTGTCCAGAATGCCTGTAGTCCTCCATAGAGTAAATAATATATCCCTGAACAACTTCTTAGAAGTCAAAACGCAGAGTGCATTGATTCATTTTACAGGAGTAGTGTAATTTTTGTCATCTTTTTATTTATAAATTCCATTACTGGAGTCAACAGCAACATATAAACTGGGCTGAAAAGGGCTTTTAGACGCTGCCCTTGACCAAGAGGAGGACAAAGAGAGACTTCATTGAAAAGGCAGTAGCTGTTTCTTAGTAAATATCTTTTAAAAAATCTTCGTTAATATTTTTATTCAATTTTTTTCCATTTCCTGAATTCATTTATGGTGAATAGTTGGATGACACAGATGCTTAAAATATAAACGGTTTTGTCAAAACTATTTTGATATGTCAATACAACTTCAAGGACATGTTTGGAGTCAAATTACACTGTGTCATCCAGAAGGTAACTTGTGTGTGTGAGTGTTTGTGTGTGAGTGTGTGTGAGTGTGCACATATGCATTCATACTTTGTCTTCTGTTCCTATTGCCCTCCAAAGATTTGTTAATTGTTTAGATACACTACACAGTTCTGCCTAATTTACATCTTAGTTTTTTCTGTATCATCTTCAGCATCAACAATGAATATTTCCTGGTAAATATGGTAAACATTGCACAGTTCTCACACTAATCTAGTCAGGGGGCCTAGTTCAAGATGGTAAATTTTATAACGTAAAATTTTATAATTTATTAGTCCTATGGTCCATTCGGATCTACCACTTATCTCTAAGAGCACTAAAAGGTAGGTGTGGGCAAGTCTACTAAGACCTGTGATTTCAAAATAGACCAAAATTATGAACACATTCAAATTATCCTGAAAAGCTATAACTCTGAATAATGGAAACCTTGTTTAACCTAAGTAGTTTGTCAAGTCAGTCAGAATAACATTTCAATCCTACCACATAGAACTGCCTAACAGACCTTAGGCGAGACCATAAATTTCTCATGTATAACATGGGCTTGTTGCTACCTCTATCATCTCTTTATTGGTGGAATTAAGTGAGAGAACACAGTAGATGCATTGCCAATGCATTGCCAATCACAGTCTCTGAAACATAGTATATATTTAAATTTTAATTTATTTTCCAAACTTCATTCATTCCTTTATGAAGTATTATGTCATTTACTAATTCTTTCTATACACTTTCTTCTTCCTAAGAAGGACTGAATTTTGTTTGTATTGAAAAGATATTCATGTACTAAACATAATTTCTAAATTAGCATAATGAGATTTAATAAATGCCTAAAGTTTATTTTATGATTTTAATTTGTCTTCCAATCCTTCTATTTTCAAATTAAAAGGTAATAACTATCTTCATTTATGCTCAGAGGAGTATTTCTTATTTTTCTTGATCATTTTGTCAGATTTCTCAAACAATTCTCTTCAGTTTGTCGTTATCTTTGCTATATCATATTTCTTAAAGGATAGAGGCATGAGCTACATGAGGAATTTAAGTTATAAACTCAATATGTAATAGAAGTTAAGAAGAACATATTTCCCATTTCTACTACTTTGTTAATAAATTTTATCAATAGGAAATCAGTTTTCTAAATACTTTCTAAGTTTCTGCTTCAATTTCTACTATTGAAGCATCACTATACTGGCTAATCTGAATTTTGCTCTTTCCTTTTGGACTCTAATTCTATACCACTTAGTTTAATGCATGTCTACCTATTACTGTTTTTCCCTTTCCACTGTGTGCCTTGGAATCCTTAATCTGCTGGAAACCAATGCACTATCTTCAATATTTTTCTGAAATAGTCTTTCTGTCAGCACATTAAGTTTGACATAAATGAAATTGAGCATCAGGGTTGTTCTGTCATAGGAACTTGCCTAAAAAGGATCCATAAGCTGATGAAAGCACATAGAAAACACCTGATAGTGATAGCGCAGAAGTGGGGAATGGTAAATATAACGTTGGTACTAACAGTGATATGGAGTGCCATGAATATTAAAGGTGGAGAGTGGGGAATGGTGATGGGCTGAGTTGGAAAATAAATATCAGTACTCCAGTTATTCAGGAAGAAAGAAATCCAAATCCCAGAACTAGCATTTTAATGGAAGAAGGAAAATGACAGTATTTTAACTAGAAGTAAAGTACATACAAAATAAAAAGCCAATACTCATAAGAAATCTCTAAGCTATAATGTTCCCGTTTTGTAGATGAAGACAATGGAGACCAGAAGCACTCAGGAAGTCAATGTGATGCAAATAGCAAGTGTCCAAGCCGGGATATGAAATAAAAGTATTAGGCAATGCAGAAAGACCCAGCTGTCTAAACAATTCAGTGGAAAAGGTGTTTTCTATCTTATTTGGCTTTAATTGTGATACTTCAGGTGTAAATGGCAATCTTCCACTCCAGCATACTTTAAAGATATTTTTCTGTTTCTAAGACTAGCTTCTTAATCAGAATTATGACAGCCCAAGGCTATCTACTTAATAAAACTCTCCTTAGTAGCATCTGTTCCTGTTCCCTGCAACTCACAAGGTCAGAAGGACATGGTGGTCAATATGCTTATTCCTTGCTGTTTAGCACCGTAACTGATCATTGGTCTGACTATCTTAACATCTTCTCCTCTTCTGAAACTAACAACATTCATTTGTATTAATATGGTGGCCATGCAAGTGAGCTACTTAGATTTTCTGCTATAAGAACATAGAGTTAACTAATAGCACTAGCTGCTGTCTGAATTCATCCCCGCATTTATACCAAGGCCATCCTTTCCATGTGCTGCTCTCAGTGAAAGACAGAGCATGGCAAAGATACTAATTCATGGCCATATATGAGACATATGGGACTCCTCAGATGGGTGACTGAACCAAAGGACACCCACTGATTTGCCCAAAAAGTTTTTAGAACGGCACTAAATTCTGAGATTCTTCCTATTCGATCCTTCTTCCTTTCCATTTACAGATGTCAGATTTACATTGTAATAGGAAGGGTTTTTTTGTTTGTTTGTTTTTGTTTTTTTTTTGTCTATTCAGGTCCCTTGCCTATATCCTTCAAAGATTTTTCCACAATATATCTGCTATACTTCTAAACCCATTTGTCTGCTTCTCAGAGGATCCAAACTAATACAACTACCCAAATCCATTCTTGTCCCTTATACTTTGCCACGCACCTTGGTGGCTCTTACACCAGACTTATAGATGCTTTTAAGTCCTTCTTCTGTCATTATGTGACTTTGTGTTGTCTTCACTCCAAATTTTCTCAAACCCCAAAATATAAAATAGATCTCTTTTCCCGGATATAGGTTCAGGAGCATTTTCGTGTAGTTTCAATTATTACCAAACTTAAAATAACAGTCTATACTTCCTAGCTATCTGCCCATTAACAACCACTGTTATCTGGTTTCCATGCTAATTACTTTTTGGCAATAATGATTTTTCCCCAGACTTATTTTCTTCATTTTATACAGCATTTGATATAATGGAGCAGTATGAGCTTGAATTCCTCTGGTCCCCTGGCTTTTGCAGAATTCTCATTTACTGTTGTTCCTTCCTTCCTTCCTTCCTTCCTTCCTTCCTTCCTTCCTTCCTTCCTTCCTTCCTTCCTTCCTTCCTTCCCTTTCCTTCCTTCCTTCCTCCCTCCCTTTCTTTTTCCTATTAACTTTACGGCTGAACTTTTTGTGAATTGATTTCCTCCTCTAGACTCTAAATTTAAGTGGTCCCCAAGAAACCAGTTATCAAGGGAAGTAACATAAGAGGTAAAAACAAGGATAATCTTACTCAGTGCCATGGCTTTAAGTAGCACCCATCATGGGTGATTACCAAATCGCAATCTCAGGATTTCTAGTTCTATATTTAACTTGCCTGTTAAATGTCTGTTATATGTTAAGCTCCACAAACCCATTTTATATCAAACTTAACTTACTTTATTTCTTCCTCTTGAATTTATTATTTCTTTTCTTCATACCATCTACCGACTTAAATTCCCACTTGAATCTTAACTTGTGACTGCTCTCCAGAATTCTTGACTTCTGCCACCCACCACGAAGTCATTCTCTTCCCAATCCTATAGGTCACAATATGTGTTGTCCTGTAACAAATCAAAACCCCAGGCTCCTCTCCATCTCCATTAATGCTCCCCCAGTTTAGGTCTTCATTATCCCTTAATTGGATAATCTACTCATGACATGTTCTTGTTTAAAACAGACTATTTCCATGGCCTCTTCACAGTGAACCTTAACCCATTTACCTCAATACTGGAATGTTGTCAACTACTTTGATATGTGTCAAAGATATGTTGCCATCACTTAATTATTAAAAATACTGATATTTGAAAATGACTTACATTAAAAATGACTTACATGACGTTATGATTTCTCGAGGGATTATAGTTATTTGCACATACCTTTATTTATGACCATATGCTGCAAGTTATAATGTCATCTGTCAAGTGTGATGAGGAAGAAAAATGTTGACAACTCTTAGTCTTCAGGATCAAGGCCAAATTCCTTAACTCGACATTTCACAGTGCTTGACAATTTAGCCCCAATCTTGTTTTCTACACATCCTATTTGCCTACTATTTGTGCTATCAATAAAAATAATAACCATATGAATGTAAATTTATTATTGCTCACATATATAATTTATGCCTGCTTTTTTCCATTGTACCTTTACTGTATTATTTCATGTGCTTAGAAAGCCATGGTGCTTTATTATACAGAGTAGAGGTCTAAAGTTCAGGTGTGAATTCTATCACTTTATGAAAATATAAGTCTTTATTTTTCTCAAGCTGAAAGTAAATGCTTTGCACTTGGAAACTTAATAGTATTTTACCTACTCCTCTGGTGGGACAGGCAACATTTGCTGCTTAATTTTCTAATTTTAAAAATAGCATTTTAATCGCATACTGGAATATAAACACCTAAAAGCAGAAACTGTTTATTTGTATCCAACAATTTTTGGCACATGGTTGCTATTAAGAAACATCGAATAAACAGACTTTGTGTGTTCTTTGTTAAGTTTATTCATTGGTTTAACATGTGCCTTTGCAAATTTGGCAATTTTCCTATATAATACTTCCCCTAATTCATTTATTCAAGTATTCAGTCAAACTAATCTCAGCACTTTTTTCCAGAAACAACATTGTTATAATTACCCATTTAAGAAGAAGAAAATTTATCTCTAAACTTGGTTTTCTATTTCTCAGCTAATTCTATTTTTCTCTCAATTCTCTGGTGGGTGGGAAAAACAAATCTTATTGTGGAAATATTTAAATTACAACATATCTAATGTTCTTGAACTTATAAATAGCCTCAAGAAAACTAGTCAATTAGTTGAATATAACTTTTATGTTAAGAAAATATCCTCACTTTCTCACTCCATATGTTTGCAGAATTAACAGCCATGTCTCCTGATTTCCAGCTCAACACCTCGACAACAAACTTATTTGTCCACTATCCTTTCAGCCCAGGCAGGATGCAAGGTCAGCTTAATTTACATGGGCTGGGTCTGACACAGGGTTCAAGATGTACTTACAAAAAGGAAAAGAATCTCAAAATTGAATCATAGTCACATAATATATATTATTGCAAAGGGTATCAAGAAAGGTCACATAATGAATTCCGTTGTCCTGGGGACAGGAATGCCACTAACCTTTTCTAAAACAATGGTTATCTTTACAACTCCAAAAACAAGGAAGCTACAGTGATTCCTATGGTTTCATTTGTTTTCCACAGATTTACTTTCCTGTGCTGATTGGCAGCAAGAAACATTGGTCAACGAGCACCTTCTGACAGAAGTATGCTGAACCCAAGTGCCTGAGTTATAGCCTTGAATATGGCTTAAGATTTTTAAATAATTTGATCCACTTGGATCTAATATTATATAAGCAATTTTTCACCAAAGGAACTTAATTTTCTAAGATTGCAATTGACAATTTTACTAAAAGTGAGAAACAAGCAACCGTTCCCTGTCAGGACAGAGGGAAAAAAGTCAGAGGCAGATGTACGGGGATGTTTCCAGCAAAGGTTCGGTGTGCATCAACCTCTTCCACTGTGCCTCAATGACTGCAAGTTTGGAAAAGTGAAGGTATTTCCCCAGAGAGATGGAATGTTTAAGTTAACTACAAACAACTTCTGATTTCTTCTCCGAAGAGGATATAGGTACCTAAAACTTTCCAAGGTTCTCCTCAAACTTCAGCAAGATGCATTTGTGTAACCACAGACATTTGGTATTTAGGATACCATGGAGACTATATTCCTAAAACTGCTGATCTGCAATGGATGTAAAAGAATTTGTCACAAACATTATGACTTTCTAGCATTGGTGGGCTTTCATAAATCATTTGTTATTGCAGAGTCCATGGACAAATGCCATAGAAAAGACTGAAGGTCTTTTTCATTCTCACAATAGAGTTTGTTTCTTAAAGGCAGGAATATTCAACCAAATCTTCAAGGAGAACGAGCAGTTTCTGAGCCAAATCTCCTTAGGTCATGAAAAATGATATGAAGGAAAGAATCCTGTCATTGAATACTTTGTACATGTACACACTGTCTCCCCCCACTACACACACACACATTTATACTGCCCTGTCCTTTATAAACCAGATCAATACTTCAGACACAAATAAGGTGAGCTCAAGGGAAGAGAGATTCATATTGAAGTGTGAAAACATTCCAGGAAGAAAAAGACAGATCCGTTTAAGAGAACAAATATGCTCAATAAATCATGGTGAACTTGGTGGGGTGATTGTTCTTCCTTCTGGCAGCTTTGTAATTACTCTCTCAACAGACCAACAACTTTCTTTGGAAACAGACATTCTGTATGCCAGACAATTATAGCATTGGGTATCACTGCTGGCCAAAGCCAAGGCTACATATGTCACAATCCATTAGTTAGGAGATAGATCTGAGCAACCTGAGGTTTATTAAAACCAAGTGCCACTGTTCCTGATCACTTTTCTCAAGGTCTCCCAAGAGCAGTCATCGACTATTTCTAATAGTCCATCAATTCAGTCTTCAAATAATTCTCTCCACTTCCAGGCTTTATGAATTATTAACTGATATACGAAAGTTAGTAATTCTCAATTTACCTCCCCCAAAACTATCTTGTAATTCTTTGTTAAAGCTTATGATTGGAGATCCTCAGAACATACCATAATGGAGAACACTATTTCAGTTCCCTCTGAGAATCTGATTCATCTGGATTTGTGTCCTAGCTGTGGAGTATATCTTGGGAAGGCCACGATTATCTTGAAACAAAGACACTGAAAATGTAGAAGACATTCTTGGCGTTTTGTGTGCCTGAGATCTCCTTTTCTGAAATGCCTAAAATAAATCCATGTACACTTACCTATTTCATATTTAAGGGTGTAATGCCTTGAATTATCCTTTAATTGGTTGACATAAAAAAGCATTATTTTCCCAATTAGTTTGTAAGAGAAGAAGCAAAGTTGTGAATAGTCTCACCTGGCCAACAGTATTTCTTCCATGAGAGCACCAAAAGAATTCACTTCGTTATAATAATTGCTGACATTTTTTGAGCACTCCCTATATACTGAGAACTGTATGAGGCGCTTTATACACTATTTCATTCGACTCTAACAACCTTACAGAGTATGTCAGTTTTCAGATGACAAAATAGAAATTTAGAGGGCTAAAATAATAGGCTTTTCTGCATAGCTGGCATGTGGCAGAACTAGGCAAAGCTGGTTCTAGAACCCTCCTTTAACCAGTATGCAAAACTGCAACCCATATCAGTAAAATATTTAAGCCTCGACAAGGAGCTAATAGTCAAACACAAAACACTTTTAAAACATTGGTAAGAACAAGGGAAACCTCACCATTAATGTTTTTTTTTTTCCAGTTTCCTGATTCTCAAGTTGTTGTCATATTTCTAATGATTGAGAAACTGATAAGAAAGACTCAGGACAATTGCAAAAAAAAAAAAACACGTGAAAGCTCATTCATTTGTCCTGAAGATTCCTTATTCGAGAGATCATATCCAGGACAGGGAAACAGGTCTACTGAGGCTGATCGAATGTTGCTAACATGGTATATTTGTTTCTAGTCAGAAAATGAGACATTGATCAACTGACTTAACTTAGGGGAAACCATTCAGAAAAGTGAAGTGAATGGACATCCTGGAGGTGAGGAATACTCGATAAAGTAAAAAATCAACATATTTAGCCTGGAGAAGAGGAGAGTTAAGAAACACATAGAACTCTTTGCAAATATGTGATAAGCTATCATGCAGAAAATATTATTAGATTTATTTCTGACCTTAAAGAGAATTAGATTCAGCTTGGAAAATTTAGAGAAAGGAATGTTTTATTTAAGAAAGAACATTCTAATGATTAGAACTGTTGAAAAACAAAGTCCTCTTCTTTATGCAGGAGCAATTTTTTGGTTGTTGTTGTTTGTTTTTATGTCATTGGGATTTTGAAACAGCTCAATAATCCCAGCATTGGAATTTCAGGGTGATGTCTGAGGCCATCTTTAACTCTGATATTTCCCTGGTCTAGGCAGAAAGAGAAAGCATTGAAATTGTCACCACTAATTACTCCCAGTTCCACATCTTCAATCACATGCAATTTAAGTTTTCAAAAACCGACCTCATTTGGGGCAGCTTCTTTGCAAAGACCTACTCTGAATATCTGGCATGGATGGGACAGGGATGAGATGAGCCAGAGTGAAAGATCGCCCAAAGCTGACACAGGTATCCTCCGACCTTGCAGTCAGGGGTTGCAGTTTTCACCAGGTAACAAAAAATGTTAGGCAGTGCTGAGAAATATTATAGGAAAGAAGGTCTAATCAAAAAGGAAAAGAAGAAATAGTTAAAGAACCGGGATACCAGTTATTAAGTCAAAAAGACTGTTGATGTCCATTGCAGCATGATCCATAATATCTAACATATGGAAAAAATCTAAATGTCCAGTGACAGATAATGGACAGACAAAATGTGGCATGTACACACAATGGAATATTATTCAACCTTAAAATTGAAAGAAATCCTGCCATAAATCACAATGTGGATGAACTTGGAGGCCATTATTCTAAGTGAAATTAGCCCATCACAGAACAAATACTTTGATGAGGTATTTAAAATAGTCAAACTCATAGAAACAGAAAGTATAATGGTGGTTGCCAGGGGCTGCAGAGAGAAGGAAATACAAGATAAATAAGTTCTAGATATCTGCTCTATAACACTGTGCCTATACTCACTGACACTGTATTGTATACTTAAAAATCTGCTAAAAGTGTAGATATCATGTTAAGTGTTCTTACCACAATTTTAAAAAAAGACTTTCTAAGTCAATGGAATATAAATTCCAATAAAATGTTTCCTGAGGAGTGGGAAAGTAGTGTATTTCCTATTTATGATAGGAAATTTAGCAAAAGGTTGGAATAGAAGGTAATTTTATCTCAATATTTATATACTTTTTAAATCTCAGGTGAATACCACAGGTAACTGTTATCAAGAGGAGACAATCTTTTAACTGTCACTTTTAGCATCTTATTGCTGTGATTATTAAGTGTACTATTGTATTTACAAGTGTTAAGTCCTGGTTGTTTTAAGCCATAAAAATAGTAAAAACTAGTTTGACCATGTAATCAGAAATTTTCTGCTGAGGATGCTGTTTCTCTGTTGTTGAAAATGGAACATTTTAGTTTTCCGGTTTCTTGCTTTTTCTATGCATGGAGTATACGATACTAATTACAAGCTCAGGTTCTGTTGTGGACTGCTCTGTTGGGAACCACCCTGCCTAGTTTCAGAAGCTGTAACCCCCCATCGCTAAGGCTGAGTGAGAGACCTTTGGACCATAAGCCACTAAGGAGACAGAGCTTATCTCCCTGGCAGGGGCATCACTTCTGCTCCTTTTTCTTCACCCTGCCTGGGCCCCAATGCTTGATCGGTTAGCCAATGACGGGGGAGATTCCCCAAGGGGGGAACAACCTAAGACAGGTACTATCACTTGGGAGGCCCCATGGAAGGACTTGCGAGGCTATGGAGAATGGGGGTTACGGACCCTTGCCCCTTGGCTAAGATATAGCCTGAGTCCTCCTTCCATTTGCAAGAAGTCTCCTAATAACTTGGCTGCCTTACGACCCCAGCCTGATTTAAGCCTGAGACAATGCCTTAAGCCTGAAACAATGCTGGTGGTGGGTACCACCCTATGCTGGGAAGGGAGGGTTCCCTAGGGCAATGAGGCCTAACAAAGAATATGTAAAATCCTGTGAAACCTGCTTTGTTTAGAATGCTCTCAATTACATAAGGGTCCAAGCAAGAAGTGAGTTTGTTCCTCAAAGTTTTATAGCTCTTCAGCTATCTGACCCTGACTCAAAATAGGCCCGCAGAGTTCTTTGTTATCTATTGTTTGGCCCTTACTGCCTGACAATGATTGATGAGCTTTACCTGTATTCCTATGCGAAACGAACACAATAAAAGCCCATTGAGGAAAAGGCTCTTGGCCCTTCTCCTTTGAGAGATTAGCAACCTTTCCTCCCCAAGCAGATCATGTCTTGGTAGACTTATTTTCATCTGTGGTAGCCAGGGGGGCCTTGTGGGCGACCCCCCCCCAACTGCTCATATTGAATATCAACTTGGGCTAACTTCAAGAAATTACTTAATATTTATTTGTTTCATTTATATGTACAGTGGGTACAAAAACAATACTTCTCTCTTAGGTTTGTTATATGTAATAAATTAAGTAATATATGTAAAGTTAAACACTTAAGACAGTGCCTGGCTACTCAATAAATAATAATGGTAATAATAATAATAATAATGGCAGCTATCACTTTTATTACCATCATCATGAACTTATAAAAACATTTTTTAAGTCTGATTGCAGTGATCAGACTGAATTGAATGCTTGTTTTCAGTGTTATATAGATACAACCTAATAGTACCTTAACCCTCTCATTAGGCATAGATTGGTTTACATATAAATAATGATAGAAATGTTATCAACCATAATTCATTTTAAAGATTGGGGAATTTACTCAAAACATTATATATGGAAATGCCTTTTGATCCAGTAATTCCACTGCTGTGACTATACCCTAAGAATCCTGAATCATCAAATGAAAAGAACCTATGCACCCCAATGTTCATAGCAGCATTATTTACAATAGCCAAGTGTTGGAAACAACCTAAGTGCCCACCAGTAAATGAGTGGATCAAAAAATTGTGGTACATTTACCCAATGGATTACTATGCAGCAGAAAGAAAGAAGGAGCTCCTACCCTTCACAACAGCATGGATGAAACTGGAGAGCATTATGCTAACTGAAGTAAGCAAGGCAGTGAGAGACAAATACCATATGATCTCAACTATCAGTGGAACCTAATCAACAAAACAAACAAATGAGCAAAACAGAACCAGAGACATGGAAGTAAAGAACAAACTGACAGGGACCAGATGGGAGGGGAGAGGGAGAAAATGGAAGCAAGAAAGGGAAGGGGCAAGGCAAGGAAGATGAATTGAGGATTTGTGGGTGCAGACAATGGTGGAGGGATTGACTGTGGAAGGTGGGGAGCAGGGCATGGGAGAACAACAGGGAAAAAGTCGGGACAACTATAACTGAACAACACTAAAAAAAACCCAGAAGTGTGGTTTTCTCAGATATACTGAAAAATCCTCATAAGTTCATGTTGGAAATTATTGCTCCTGTTCAATGCAGATCTTTCGATGTGAAATGTAATTGGGCTTTCCAGCATCTGTATGCTAGCTCTTTGGAGAACAGTGCAGTTAGAAATAATGTCACATTTTATCTTCTTGAGTCCTCTGCAATTATAATAGCTAACTAGTGAGGCTGAGATTTGATGACAAATGATGATGAGTGTTTTGAAATGATTAAAAAAGTTAAAAGAAAGTGTTCTTAGACAATAAAAGCATGCGTACGTGTACAGACTTACACATTCACATTGCTTGACAGTTGTGGAATCTATAACAGTTTTGTACTTGGGAACTCTATACTGACATTTTCAGGGGTGCTTTCCATGTGTGGCTAGTAGCTGTTGTATTGGACGGTGCAGACACAGAATCTTTTACCATCATGGAGAATTCTATTGAATTCAGTTGAACAGTGTTCATAGAAGGTGGGATTGGGAGAGAGTGTAAGGGAAGGAACCATTCTTGGAATGGGGAAAATAATTGGTCTGAACAAAATGTTGTGGTTGTTCTTTAAACGCTGAGGATGGAGGAATGATTAAAAACATGTTAAGCATCATGTTCATTTTGTGGAGAAAGAAACCACTATAGAAAAGGTCATCAGTCACCAGGATAATGTGCTTTTTCCTCCTTTGCAGTGAGTCAGCCTTTAAGGGCTTGGCGTGAGTGAGGCGAGGTACCTGGGATTGTTGTGATTCGAGAAAAAAGCATTTCAGCTGTACATTGGGCATTCAGAATGGCAATATTAAAGAAAAAGGAAACAACAACAAAAAAATGGTTTCCCGCAGTTTTGGCCAACAGACCCAAAAGAATCACAAATTCTTTTAAAATGCAATTCTCTGAGAGACATCTCTCTTAGCCATAAGCTACAGGCACTCGTCTTGCTCCTGCCCTCTGCCAAGCCATGGATGAATATTTATATCAGGTTATTTTAATCCTATTTTTGATGTGACATAACTCTACATAATTTATATTTTCTTCTCGGGAGTTTTTTTTTTTTTTTTTAAGACTGATTCTCCCAACTGTCACATGTAAAACTTTTTCTTTTTCTTTCTTTCTTTTTTCTTTTTTGGCCCTGAGACAACACAGGACGTGCAATGACACAAAGAAGTGACTGCACTGGCATGTTACCGTTGAAAATCAATGCTTATGACCTTGGCCTGTTCTGTCGAATGTAATGGTCTGGAACACTATGCTCTGCAATGAGATGTGAGGTACCTGAGGGAACCCGTGGGGTGGACATGTCAGGTTACAGCAGGCCTGAGTGGGATCTGATAGACAGAGTATGAGGAAGGCCTCCAGAGCAGACACATCTCGAAGCCAGGCTCGAGGCAGTGTTGCCACTAGTGCATCTGGAATCCAACATAAATATGCTATTCTATTTTTTATGGAAGGAGAAATGGTCAGAAGGGGACTTGGAGAGAAAAAAGAGAAAAACAGGTCAAGATGAGCAGAGAGAAAGACAAACACAGATATACACTTGCACACCAACACATTCGACCACACAGAGACAGACACGCAGACACACTGAGAGTGGGATAGACAGAAAACAAAATGGTTCCAAGTTTATTTATAGTGTTTTTCTGAGCCCTCAGTAAATTCCTATCCAGTAGAGACGAATCACTTTGTTCAATATAATGTTTACTCTAAATAAGAACGAGGAAATTCTATATAATAGACTAAATTCAAATCCAGAAAAAGAGTAATATTTTCAAGAAAGATGTCCATTTAGCTTGAATTAAATACTAATACAATTGGAAAAAGTAGTAATGAATGCCAGCACAGAAATCACTAATTTGTAGCTGAATGTTGCTTTTTTCTCATTCCAAAAACACAAGCTCTTCATTTTCCTTATGCTCTGACAAGCTGTTTGCAAAAAAGAAACATTCCCCAGAACCTAAACCAAGAGCAATTTCAGGACCTGGCACTTTCCCTGCTTAACTGTCATTATGAAGTGAATAAAAAATCAAATGAAGCAAAGCACCATTTGCTGGTGTTTTCTAAGCATGGATTCATTATTCCCAGATAAAAGTGCTTGCCTTTCCTTTTATCAGCTGTTAGTTTCTACGGGGGTGTGTGTGTGTGTGTGTGTGTGTGTGTGTGTGTGTGTGTGTGTGTTTTCCTAATGGTGTAAGAAAATTCTGGAGCATTGTGGCAAAAATTAGGCCCAGTCACGGTTATAGTAATTCTTATTATTTGTCTGGGAGCATTACAATATCTGAACAAAATAAGACATTGAAGAAGATAGGTCACTGGGTGAAGTGTCCAAGATTTTCCAGTTTTGACCAAAGCACTAGCTGTTGCATACTTTTAGGGGCAAGACTATTGGCAATTCCAGGGGGTCTAGAAATGGCTTTGGTGGCTGAGCTTCTTTCAAACTTAATCTCTTTCTTTGTGTGCTTATCCAAACTTTGCTATATGCCCACCAATAATTAGATGTTATAATCTTTGATTCCATTGGAATAATACAAAGCAGTTGTATAAGAACAAAGATTCAAGTAAAAACTATCAAAAATGTCCAACTTCACAGTGCTGCAATATTTGCATTTTGGAAACAGAAAACATTTTGAAATCATTTTAGTAAGTGGAATCCATTTTCTTTCATGAACTGTTAATACTGAATTCTTAATACTGAATTCTTAATAGCTTCCCCAGGGCTTTGGGTCTTGCTATGAAGTCTCTAGTGATTTCATCATTGTTAGGCCACAGTAAACAATCACAGTTTATGTTCATAAGAATAAAACTCTCAATCTACTACTTGCCTTAGTTTTTATATCCTTAGAAATAGAAAATTTATTTTCCATGTAATCTGAGTATAAGACAATGCTAAATTTGTTTATAAGCCTGGTGGATATTGGTATAAACATTACAAAATTGCCTTAATGTATATCAGCATTTGAACTCTTACAGAGACAGTTATGTTCTCAGATTTTTCAGTTTTTAAATAAGGCACCGACTGTTCTTTTCTTTGTCAAAGCCAGTTTTCATTTTTGTTTCTGGCCCTTATTCTTTGCTGATGAAAAGACCATGTCAATTTGTCCCTCTTACAAGGGACACACCTCTAAACACATCTTCAAAAACTTTAATTTTCAGTTTCTCTTTCAAAAATCTTTTAAAAATAAATCAATGATCTTGACTTAAGCCTGGCATCTACACAAAAGAGATTATATATTCACTGTTAAAAAATATATATAAAATTTAACTGTGACTATCTATAGAAAGTCAAATGAATATATTATTTGACCTCTAAGGTATACATATCTCATAAACTGGTGAATCTCCCTTTGCTTATTTTTCATTAAATTATGTAAGTACTTAAAGAACAGTATCTTTTAAAATTTTGTAGAATATCAAATGCAGCGTGGTGCATTTTATTTTAAATTGGTATTGTATCTTGAGCACTTTCTTGTTTTATTTCCTGGTTTTCCCAAACATGATTCTGCATTACATTTTGCCATATTATTGTTGCACAGTTTATCTAACTACACAGGGATGTGCAAAATAGGCCTACAGTCATGAGTATATGAAGCAGGTTATTTTTGCATTATTTAGTATTAATTATTGAATTATTTTTCATATGGACAACTGTAAATTTACTTTTGCCAACCCCTGTCTTGCTATTGTGGGAAATTTTATTTATACCTGTTTTCAAAAAGTGAATAAAAAGTAAACAACCTTTTTTCCTAAATCTTCTACTAATCTTTTGATTATTTTATTAGAATACATTTCTCAAAGAAAATTGCAGGTTTAAAGATTATCACATTCAAAAGTTCTTTTAGCCTGATAAAGACTAAGCATCTAACACCATGAGCCCAGTTAGCCCAGTTCACACCTGAGGGGTGTAGCACTAGAAAAACTGGGAGTATAGCCATTAAAATCAAGACCAACGTAAGAACCCCATTTGAATCTACCAACATTTGCTGTTGATATAGATGGAAACAAGGAGAATTGAAAACAAGAATAGGTTAGAAATAAAGACTTTTAAAAAATGTTAGATCAGGAAAAGGAAAAGTTTAGTTCTGCAATAAAGCTACAACAATGACCTATAAGGTAGGTACCCAGTAGCAAAAGCTCCAAGAAGAGGAGTCAGGTAGGTGTCTTCCTATACTACACTTACATGCACAGCACATAGCTGGCTTTCCTCTTTTTCAGTTGATATACTGGAACCAATTTTGCTTTAAAGTCTACTTAGTGGTTATCTTTAAGCTTATAAAAGTAATCTTTTTAAAATGTAAAATATTACAAACATATGGAAAACTACAGAAAGTAATCTAACCTACAACAGACATCACGATTTCAGTCAGACTTAACAGATGTTAACATTTTGCTCTACTTGTTTCAGCTCTTTCCTTTAAAGAAATAAAACATTGCAGATAGAGCGAAAGCCAAGTTCCACACTCCCCAGAGAGAACCATTATCCTGAGGTTGTTGAAAATGTGTCCCATGCATGTCTCCGTACTTTCACTACAGTAATCTGTATTTCTCGAATGATCTAAGTTAATAATAAAACAGTGTTTTAGAGTCACCCTATGGTAAAATTAGGGATTTAGCACATTTGCACTGCATTACACTATGTCTTATTCTTGCTATAACTCCAAGTTTTAGATGTAAAATATTGTCTTATTAAGTTTTAACTGTTATATCATATACCTTTTCATTCATTATTTTTCAGCTATTTGATTTAAGGTTTGCAACTTAATTTATATAATCATTTAGCTCTGTTTGAAAATAATTTTAGTTCTCCCTATCGTTTTATTTTACATGCAACTTCCCTATAATGGATTTCTTAATTTTGTTTTCTCTTTTCATCAGCTGCTATATATTTTAAAGTAGTTTAAATTGATATATACATACTATATTTTATAAGCCACTGAATACCTGAGAATAACTTTAAAAAGTTCTTCATAAGAAATGTTATTCCCTACTAGCTGCTGCACACTGTTTGTTGTTTACTGGCTTTAGAGCTGCAGAGTAGACAATCAGAAATCAGCACCCCCACTACCTAGCCAGTCATGAAATTTATTTGTTTTTGTATTGTAACTCACAAATGTTTTCAATATATTTCTAGACATGGATACCTTTTTGCTGATTATAGCAATCACTTTTGATATGTTTTTTCAGTTCATTTTTAAGCTCTGCATAGTTTATTTCAATTATGTCTTTAATTATAGCTTCTGTTCAAACTTTCCAGTTATTTTTTCCCTAATGAATACATTTAATTTTTAGCCTAGGTAAGAGCCTTCTCTGCCTTCTTTTCCTGTTTGATTTTTTTACACATTTTACCTTTCTCCATCTCCAAATTTGTATCTTCTTCTATTTTTTAGGTATATTATGTAAAAAGTTAGATTACTATATCATTAATTTCACTTTTTCAAATTATCCCATTCAGATTTTAATTACAACTATTGTATATTTCTTGGCAATCAATCCTCAAGTCATCCATTAGTTTTTGTTGAATAGTCATTGTTTTTTTTTTATTTCAGTCAATTGTTCTCTTTTTGTTTTCCATAAAGACAATGTGCCCTTATGTACTATAGAAAGAATGAAGAATTTTCTACAGTTGACCCTGACACCTGTCATTAATGCTTACTAGAGGTTTGGTCTCCTCTGTCTCAAGCTAATGTCCTCTTCCTCAAGTCGGTATTATTTCCTAGGCTGTGCCTTCTTTCCTTTAATTTCTTTGTATTTCTACTTAGTCAATCACAAACAGAGGGCCAATAGTTTCAGGTTTACTGTTTATTAGCAGATAGGGTAGTAGATTGCCTTTTTCTTTACTCTCTGTTTACTTGGGTGCTGGTCAAATATTTTTAGATTCACTAATAAATAGTAAGTTGATATGCATAACTCAGTCTCATTTCTGATCTTTCGATCTTTTGTTCCGTGTAGCTCTACTGGACTGAAACAGGATAGTACCTTATCTCAAATGCCTGATTGTCTGACACAAAGAACAGATGGAGTACATGGCAATGTACAAAAATCTGCTGACATTATTCTTGCCTCTGTTCCACTCCCCACCTAGCTCTTTATTTGTTGCAGTTACACATACCAGAATACAACACATTACAATTTGTCTTCCAGTGCATATCATCTGTTTATTTTCTGAAATACATAGTCTTAAACTGAATACAGAAAGATGGACAGATAAAAAGTGGTGGTCAAAAAAGAGAGCATTTGCCTGCCTGAACCAGCACCTGTTTCGTTATAGGAACCACTTAGTTGTCTAATACAAACTGTTTTGTTTCTGATCCAGGGACATAAGAATGTAAAGATCCACATTTCCATTCAGATTCAGGTGGGCAGTTGTCTTCTCTTTCTGGCTCATCACCACTGAAGTCTCTCTACCCATTCTATCAGTCTTAATAGCTTTAGACAATGGAAAGAAGATTGATAGCTCAACTTTTTGATGGCAGCCTTTTGTTTCAGCTGGCGTCATCAGGTTTGAAGAAAAGAGATGGAAACTAAATAGAGGCTTACTTCCCTGTCATGTAGGAGTCTGGAGGTACACTGGGTGGGTAAAGCAGCTTTCGTCCCTGAGGTCCCACATCCAGGCTCCTTCCATCTTATTGCTCCGTTGCATGCGGCCTCCATTCTTAAGGTCATGCCATAGTCCAACATGGCCTGTCACCCAGTGCACTCACATTATAGCCAACAAGAGGAAGGCACTAAAAAGAAAGGACAAAAAGCAAAGGGCACGCACGAGCTGCCTTCTAAGTGAGGCTCTGAGAGGTTACCATAACATGCCTGCTTACCTTTTACTGACCAGAACTTAGTTCCAGGGTCACAGCAGTCTCGTGGGGAGAGTGTATCTGAGAACCACAGTCTCTTTGTGAATGATCATACACTCACTTAAAAGTAAAAGGTTCTCTGCTAAAGAAGGGGAGAAAAGAGATTGAGGACAGCTAGCAGGCTTTGCCACATTTGAGACGTTTCACCTTTCAGAGCATATATTTGTACCAGACCCCATTTTTGAGCCAACATAGAAACTCATTTTAATCTTTTAATATGTCAAACAGTTTAGTTATACCTTTTGTTTGAGGATGTTCATACAACTCCACAATTATGTATTGTAATTAGAAAAGTTTCTAATATCACATATGTTTAGTGCCACTAAGATCCTCATTTGCCAATGAGAAAAGCATTTATACCTCCTTGAGAGAAATATTTTTTTCTATTTTTCAGAGTGTTTTGTGTCTGAAATAATTTTTCTTTTCTTTTTTTAAATTACTTTATTTATTTATTTTTAGAGAGGGGAAGGGAGGGAGAAAGAGAGGGAGAGATTGTTTGGTTGCCTCTCGTGCGTCCCCTACATGGCCCGCAACCTAGGCATGTGCCCTAGACTGGGAGTTGAACTAGCAACCCTTTGGTTCACAGTCTGGCACTCAATCCACCTAGCCACACCAGCGAGGGCTGAAACAATTTCTCAAACTAGTAATACATGCACGCCTTGTACTTGTTGACTTCTTCAAGCAGCCCAGTCAGACACAGCTGTTAGAAGCTGTAAGTGGAAGACAAGATTACAGGTGAGATGTGATCACCGATTGTTGGAAATGGCCCCCGTGCTCCTAATCTTTTTTCATCTCTGCATCCATAATTCTACCTGATAGTTACCATGTAGAAAGTTTGTCATACAATTTTGTATATCAAACTATCTTCCTGAGAAAAAGCAGTTTTAATCATTATAACCTTGTCCTTTGCTCATGTGACCATTTGTCTTTAATTAATCCTTCTATTATCTTTCTAGCAGATACCCTCCAACACATCAAGACAAAATTTCCATTTAACAATGGATGACTTTTTTCCCCAACAACTGGTCTCTACTATTTAATTATTAAATGTGTCCCACCAAATATTATCATCTTTCTTATAAATAAGCCACAGACCATTGCTGGAATAAGCCTAGATCACTAGAAATTCTTTTTATTTTATTTTATTTTTATTTTTTAAAATTTATTTTTTATTGTTATTTTCCATTATCATTTATCCTCCTTATACCCTCTTCTACCTCCACCCATTCCCCCTCCCCCCACAACCACCACTCCGTTGTCCACGTCCATGAGTCCTTTTTCCTTTTTGTTTCATCCCTCTATCTCCTAACACTCATCCCAGAGCTGTCAGCCTGGTCTGTATCTATGAGTCTGTTTATTTTGCTTGTTAGTTTAGTTTGTTCATCAGATTCCACATATGGGTGAAATCATGTGGAATTTGTCTTTCTCTGACTGGTTTATGTTACTTAGCATAATGTTCCCCACATCCATCTGAAGAAAACTGAAACACTAAATCAAAAGAATATAAGCACCCTATGTTCATTGCAGCATTATTTAAAATTGCCAAGATTTGGAAGCAGCCCAGGTCTCCATCAGTAGATAGCTTGCTAAAACAACTACTGGGCATTTACACACTGGAATACTACTTGGGCATAAAAAAGAAGAAAATTTTATCCTTGGTGACAGCATGGATGGGCCTGGAGAACATTATGCTTGTTTGTTTGTTTCAATGTCAGTTTTCTGTCTTTGTTGTTACTCGACAGTGCTATTTATTTATCTCACTGATTCCTCAGCTCATATCACACAGTGTCTATGTAAACTTCTTCAATTAACTGCCTTTTTTCTCTTAGTATTGCTAATTCATCTTCTATCAATTATGAAATTAGCTCCATACTTGTTCTCTTCTATATTTTCACCGACCACTTGCCCTCATATACTTCTCCCAAATCTATCTTCTTAAATCAAGGCAGGAGAATAATATTGTGAAGGGGGCATTGTTATGGACTAAATATGTACATCACTATGCATGTATCTCCTCTAGGTTTTCTTTTTCTGGAGAGCCCTATCATACCTTATAAAACAAGATATCAGTGTTCTTTCTCTTTCTTTTTCTGTACCCAGGCACTGAGGAAAGACCACACGAGATATATTAAGAAGGCATTCACCTACAAGCAAGAAGAGAGCTCTCATCAGGCACACAATTAGCAGTTTATTTTGTACCTCTGGCTCCAAAACTGTGAGACGATACATTTTTATTTTTAAAGCCACCCGGTCTGTGGTCTTTTTCTGTGGCAATCTGAGCAGACAGACAGAGGTCCTGAGGAGAGAGTCTCTAAATCAGACCATGACCACAGGAAGATGAAAGGGAAGGCTTGAAGACCTAAGCGTTGTGGGAAGTGGCACCAATACTAAGACAACCCAGGTGCTGTCCTCCTGTTCTGTGCCACCATCTAAGAGAGACTGGGCACCAGGTGGTCCTTAGCCACCTTTGCTTAGGCTTCAGTGACTAAAGGAATGTACTAGGCATACGAGATGACTGTTCTTACTCTGCTGAAAGGGTTTGAACCCCTTGCCTTGAAATGGTAACACTCTGTTATCCCACATTACTCCCTAAATTTTGGTTTAGAGATGGAGATTGGGAATGAGATAAAGAACAAAAGGACCTGGCATTGGACTCTAGCCAAATAGACCTGAAAGCTAAACCTTTAATAGAAGGTAGGAGTAATGTGAGTCATGCCATTATAGAACATGCATTTAGTTCATGCCTGAAATATTTAATGCACTTTTGAATATAAAAGTGAACAGAAAAAGACCAGAAAGAAATTTTCTAAACACATTATGGAAGGTTGGCTGTTTTCTAGCTGCTTTATTCTAAGATGTTTTTGTATTGTCTCACAATCAGAACAAAACTAAAGCAAAAACATCAGTGTTGAACATATTTAAAATTTCAGTATTATGGACTGGTATCTCGTAAGTCCTCACTTTTCCTGTTACATCAGTTTCCCTTCATACCTGGATCTTTGCAGTTTTGTGACACAGTAAAGCTCGTGTGTCTGGTATGCCACATACATTTGTGTTATTACCAGCAAAACAAACTAAGTTTGAGTAAACCTTTACATATATTTGGTCAATAACAAACCTCAGTCCACAGAACTTCCCTGCTTCTACCACATCCCTGAAAACTGTTAGAATAAAAGCACTGCTTTACTAAGCACATACCCTATTTTGAATGAAGGATAATTTGCATTGTTAACACGGCAGGAGTTTGGAGAATTTCTATGCATCAACATCTTAAAAAGATCTTCATCTCCACAAGCAGATGAAGAATATTGAATATTTAGCATTTGTTATTAGAGAGAGGATTGCTACTTATTTTTCCAGTGTAAGGAGTTTACTGCTTACTAGAGTGAACTCTGCCACTCAACTGACTCAGTTGTTATTGGAGTTGGCACTGGTTACTTTTTTTACTGTTTATTTTTTATTTTTAATTACATTTAATTGATTATGCTATTACGGCTGTCCTGATTGTTCCTCCTTTGCCCCCCTCCACCTAGCACCTCCCATTCCCTCAGTCAATCCCCAGTTACGTTCTCAAAGAAGAAATCTATGAATATGAAACCAGCACATGGTCCTCACGTAGAAGCCCAGCAATCTATTGCTCAGCAGCATGAATTCCTGACCCCAGAAAGTAAGGTGTAGGAAGAGCTCACATACTCTAGGCTCCTTTAAAGGGTGAGCAGTTTAACCTTTTCCAAATGGTGAGCAGCATGGACTGTTTGGTGGCCACTCTAATTGCCCACACCCCCTCAAAAACCAAAACGCAAAACAAAAGTGGCAACTACTGATAATGTAAGCTCTGCTGTCAAACACAAAACTGCAAGCAACAGATTGAAAGCACAACCATGCAGAGAAATATCTCAAGAGGGATAATTAAAACACACTCGCACACCCAGAGAAGAAGAGATGACTTGCTTGCCCCTACCATCCCAATCCTCTTGTATTTTCAACAAGTAATAAGACAGGAGAAAGTGGTTGTATGCTAGAGTGCCTATAAAATTGGCAATTAATAAGGATGCTGCTTTGACTTTCTAAGATTTCCTTCCTGCTAAATGTTTAAATATATCATTCCATTTGCCTCCACCCACGTTCTGTCTGCTTCAGGGAAGAATTCTTGGTCCCTTTGGCTTCCCCGACTCCGGATATGCACAGGAGACTTTTTCCTAAATTAAAAGATTTGTTTCTGTATTTACCTGTCTTCATATGTACAGAAAGAGAAAGCTGCAACTGTGTGAGTCAGGGTGAGCTCTCTTTGCAGATGTCTGCCCTGGGCATCTCTTGGGTTTCCTTTTAATCCTTCCTCTCTGAAGTATGCCTGCGGTGTGTGCATGTATTGAGAGAGAGAGCGAGAGAGGGGGGGGGTTGAAAATTATGATCTCTCCCAATGTTTTGCTTTTGTCACCATTTATAAGATATGGCTGTAAATGAAGTGACTTGGAGCTTTATTTGCAAAGAGAAGCTTGTACCTGGCTCAAGAGAGAATAAAATCCAAAAGGGCCAGTATTTTTTCCCTCTCAGTTATGTTATATGAGGAGCCTGGGATTCTCACTGCTGACACCAGGGGCACAGTCACCCCGATCCCTGTATTCTTTTCTCTGAGTAAAAGCTGAGTGGGGATGAAGATGAGGTGACAGTGGGGAAAGGAGGAAGGTGGGATGGGGGCTGGGCATTTGCACTTGAAGGTAGGGAGTATGTCTAAGACTTCTGCGGTGTGATGCTGTTCATTATCCTTAACAAGAGAATTCTGAAGACTGTATTCATCTAAATTTAAGCTCTTTTATAAATTGATTTATTCATCCAATAAATATTTATTGGGCACTTACAACGTGCAAAGCATTCTGGAGGACACAAAATGAATAACACGGTCTTTTCTCTCAAACAGTTTATGATTAAATAGGAGAGAATTTTATATACAGTATATATATATACATATATATGCAAATAACTATATTATTTTATTCAGGACTCTTTCAGTTGCAAATGATAAAATCCAAACACAAAGTTACTTAAACAGAAAAGAAATGTATTGGATCAGAAAAAAGCCTTTGAGTCGATCTTCAGGCACTGCTAAATTCAGGGCTCATGTGTTATCATTTCTTTTCACTTTGAGTCTCTTCCACCCCCATCCACCCTGGACCCCACTATCTTGGGATTTGAATTCTCTGGACCAATTATGTAGACAGAGGTGTCTTCATTACTCAGTACTGGGCATAGAACCTTAGCACCTAAAACTACCTGGGCTGCGGCAAGTGCTTATTAAACATTTGCTAAATAGGATGTTTCAATAGGTTGGTGAAATTCGGTGAAATGAGCCACAGATTGTAAGAAGTAGATGAATGACACTGTAGGGAGGAAGAAAAGACAGAGTATAACTAATATCTCAAAAATGTCTTCCATCAGAGGAAGCGAAGGGAGCAATGTAGTACTATTCTTCAGAGAGAATATGCTTTTTTGTACATAAAGGGAAACATATGTCTTTAGACCTAAGAGAATAATGAAAACTCACATAGCATTGTCCTTAAGGAAATGGGTGTGTGTGTGTGTGTGTGTTGGGGTGGGGAAAAATGAGAACAAGAGCACAGGTGGAATTTCACTTTGGAAATGAGAAAACATAATTTTCTGCCAAAGCAGGAGAAAAAGAGAGAATATAGGTAAGGATGTAAATATTTTATAGAAAAGTGGAAGCCAACTAAATGGTTAAGAATCCCATGGCTTTTGTCTTCTAAGTCCAATCAAATAAGAGAATGAAATAAGAAGTAGAGAAGACTGATCAGCAACTGTGGTCAAAAGGATAGGAATGAGATGAGAATGGATTATAAAAACAGGGAATTAAGTAAAGCATAGGAAATATAGTCCATAATATTGTGATAGCCAGCTGGGTATTGGAAATATTGAGGGGAAATATTGAGTAGTAAATTATATGATTGTCTAACCATTAAGCTGCACACTGAAACTGATAAAAAATAAAATTAAAAAAGAATTATAATAGTTTTTAGAGTTAGATAACAAGAATTTCTATAGGCTGACTATCTGTGTACTCCTCAGATCCACACATTGAAACCTTATTCCCAATATGCAGATATTTAGATATGCAGAGTCTCTGGGGAGGTGAAAAGGCCATGAGGGCAGAGCCCTCATGAGTAGTATTTGTGCCCTTATAAAAGAGACCATAGAGAGTTTCCTTGCTTCCTTTGCCAAGTGAGGACAGTGCAAGGATGACTATCTGTGAACCAGAAAATGAATCTTCACCAGACAATCAATCTCCTAGTGACCTGATCTTGGACTGCCCAGCTAGCAGAGCTGTGAGAAATAAATATCTGTTGTTTATAAGCCACCTAATCTGTTGTATTTTGTTATAGCAGTCTGAGGTAAGACAGAAATTTTAGCAAATTCAATGGCAAAACAAACAAAACATCCTTATCCTCTCTGCAGTCCTCAGTTACAACAGAGAAGGGGAAAGTATTGGCTCCTAGAGGTATGAAAATTGGAAAACACAGGAATACAAATTTATGAAGAACTGAAGTGCGTGGTAAAAAGGTCCATGTTGGGTGAAGAGACAGATGAAGAAAGAAGCAGGCTCACGAACTGTGAGAATGGATAAATGGGCAAGGGAATAGAGGTTAGGGGGAAATCAGAGCAGAGTGAATATGAGTGAGAAAGTAGAAGTTAAAGTGACTGTGAGCCTTAATGGGAAATGAGTCTGATGCTGGTCTTTAAGTGTGGCTGTGTTGCTAGGCAACTGAAGTGGAAAAGGAATGAAGGTCAAAGTTGCTGAGGGAACTCAGGCACTAAGAGGTCATTTTTTAAAAAGATGCAACACATGCCCACAACCCAGGAATGTGCCATGACTGGGAATCGAACCGGCGACTCTTTGGTTTGCAGGCCGGCACTCAATCCACTGAGCCACATCAGCCAAGGCTAAGAGGTCATTTGTCGATTGTCTTGAACTTGCAACTGTAAAGTCTTAAAGTCACATGAATAGACCCAACCCTAGTGATAAGGGGTAGACGGACTTGTTGTGAGGTGAAGGAGGACAGAATCATGTCTAGGGGGTGAGTAATCTCTGAGGCTGTGTGTTTTGTATACCCCCATTTGTAGACCATGCTAACAGGCCCATCTGGGCCATCCCAGGCCAGAGACAGATAAGCAGGTTCTTAGCCAGACAGGAGATGTAGAAACGATAGTCAACCCTTGCCATGTGTGGGGAGGCTGTGGGTGAGTGGGTGGCTATACAGATGTATTGTTTCGTGTTTTGAGTCTTAAACCCCTTTAAAAGTCCTGCTGGCAGAGTTACCTTCTCCCTACATATCCTAGAGGTGCCCCCCAAACTGGGGGGGATTTCTCCAATTATAATATCTGAAGAAAAGTTTGCTCCCTCTGCTCTGAATGCATAATAACCTACATAGCATCTTTACTCGCCCCCACCATTTTCTAAACATTTACATGTTTAAGTTGTGTCATAAGCTTAATTAGTTAATTTATTTATTTATTCACTCACTCATAGTTATTTCAAGTCTAACTCCTCCCTTTAGAATGTAAGCTTCTGTCCTTATGAGGGTTACATTCTAAAGAGAGGAGTTAGAAATAAAATGATGCTTTCTCCATTTTAAGTTCCCAGTTCCCAATCTCTGCCTTTCCAATAGAAACTCAACACACACACACACACACACACACACACACACACACACGATAAATATAGATAGATAGATAGATAGATAGATAGATAGATAGATAGATAGATATCCAATCACCTGTGCAAAGTTTTTTGATAATATTTTTTAGTGCAAATGGATCAAAAATAAATTTGGTATAATACTAAACAAACTAAATAATTTTTCTCTTACCAAAGTGTTCCTAAATTGTTTGCTTTCCAAGCCTAGAATAACAATGCCAAATGACTAGTAAGGAAGTAAATTATGCTGCTCATCTCATTGTCTTTCCACACCTGCGTAAGTACTTCTTACCCTTTGCCTAAAGCAAGCAGTTTGTTCTCTCTGTGCGTCTTTCTCTCTTTCCCCTTCTTTTCTCCCTACTCCACACCACTTACAGACACTCATACACCACAGTTCATCCTTAAACTTATTTGTCAGATTTATGATTTCCATGTAAGTACTGCAATGCACTTTCTGTTATGCATATCTCCCCTGATTGGCATCACTCATGGGAATAATGAAATTTCTAGATTCAGCATTGCTCTTGTTGTATCTTTATAATCATCATCACATTATTAAAATAACAAAAGCAAAGTGCTCAGCTGTTTGGAGTGCAGTGCTAATGAGGCTAAGGTAGTAGGTTCAATCTCTGGGCAGGTTAATCACTATTTCATACAGGAAAAAATGGTTTTACAGCTTATGGACTGCATCCTTCACCTCAACTAGCCATCTTACAAAGGTATATCATTGTATAGGAGCAGACTGTCGTGAGAGAAAAGGAATGAATTTAGGCAAATTCACAATGTAGTTAATACTAGGGCCACTCTCATAACTAGCTCAGTCATCCTGGACCCCTAATCAAGGAGTGAAGCTTAGCAAACAAGTAGAATTAACATTGTATTTCAAGATACATTTCAAGAATGTAAAAATAAATGAGACAGAAATAGTCAAAGGATAAGAATAAGTACTAAATATTGTTAATAGGTACCATTTGGGGATGGCAATGGCAGTAAGTATACTAAACTCTTTAAAAACATTAGTTATGGTTTTGTTGACTTATTTTCAAGTTTGCTATTTACTAATTTTTCAAAGCGGGTGCCTTAAAATAAAAATTCTTATTTAAAAATAAATGCAGGGAACTATTAGTTTATTTTAAAGTCCCTCATACAGCTGCACAGGTTGTGCATTGCATGACTTAGAGGGAGCCTTTTACTTCTGCTATGTGTGATGGGCCACACAGGGGTATTGACTTTTTAATCTTTACATCAGTTCTGGAACATATGCACCATTACCCAATCTGTCCTGTACACATGAGGAAATGGGAACTATTAGAGAGTAACTTGCTCAGGTCACACAGTTAATGAGTGTTGGAGACAGGATTCAAAGCTATTCTTCTTATGTTAAAAAAAATCATTACAATGGGAAAAATATTTTAAAATGCATTTAATTTAGGAAGGATAATATATGAAACCTAGGAGAAATCTTCTGGGACCAGAAAGGAAGGTGACTTCATTAACTTTAGGAAAGCCCAAAGGGCAAAATAAAGAACAGTTCCAAGTCCTAAGGATTCCAGAAAAATAAACAGGCTGAAAGAGCATTGGATTTCACCAGTAATATTAGTCCATGTATTTATCATAACATATGTTTGTTTAGGGCACACTGTAGCAAGAAAAACATTCAAAGGCTCACCTGTGGTTTATTTTCTGCTCTTTATTCCAGATAAAGAGAGGCAGGATTTTTTTTTGTGTGTTTTTCATCACTCTTCTTTATTGGTAGAAAGGGATGCTTGGTCAGTGAACATATTGGGCTCAACCATTGGCCACTGAGCCCCAGGTTTCCCAGAAGATACTTCAGCTCATCAAATTTTGGAAATACTGCCCAAGAAGATGAGTGAGGTGACTAAATGTCCTCAACGACTAAAACCCACGTGTACTTAGACGATTTGGAAACAGATGAAGACAGAGACCCAAAAAGGGAAATGAGGGACATCATGTTAAACCATAAACACCAAGTCTCCTTCCTGGACATTCTCCTTTTAGATGGATACACACTTGGATCACATTTAGGCTTTTCACCCCAGAACCCCACCCATGTCAGGAGGGAAGCAGCACCGTCTGACATGGAGGAAGACTAAGAACTTCAAGTCCGAACAATCCAGATTCAAATTCCTGCCCAGCCACTCACCAGCTGGGTAACTGCGGGCAAACAACACACTTTGGCCTCAGTTTCCTTACTTCTCCTATGAGGATAAAAATACTCCCTTATAGAATTAAAAGGGTAAAATGAGATGACTTCTGTGAAGCACCTGGTTAAGTTTACATTGATGATAAACATTGGTGTGGTTATTGCTATTGTTGTTAGAAGATTGTAGGAAGATCAGTGGACTGAGAAAGAAACCTCCCCACTCCCTTTTTTTCAGATTGGGAGAATGAATCAGACAAAATGGGTTTCTCCTTATTCAACACAGTGTTAAATCCCTCAGCTTCAACTCTGAAACAGATTTAGCTTTGCCTATATCTTCATAGTTCTACTTAAAGTTGGGTTATTGTAAATTTAAAAAAATAGTTAAGAAATGCAATGACAGGAAGAAAAAGATGAAAGAAGACTTTGATAGCAATGTGGTGTGTAGGCCTTTCTGTGCAGTCCCAGGGGTGGAGAGCTGTAAGAATGAGCTTTTGAAGAGAAGGGAGAGCCTCCGTAGGGTCTCTAAGGAGAAGAGGACAAGACAGCTGAACCATTCTGAGTATGTTTCGTTTTCAGGACTACAGTTGAAGAAGTACATCAGCAAGTACTTGCATAAGGATGGTATTGTAAAAATGTAAAGAGAGTCAATGATTTTGACTCCAAGACACCTTTTCTTTCTGATTTTTATGACTTGGATGAAAGCATCCGGTATAAGCTTCAGGAAAGGTATATTCTTTTAGTTAGCTTGGAATAAAGATAAACAGCAACAAGTCCAAGGAACTGCTGGTTAGACTTGGCAAAAATTGCCACTTAGAGGAGCTTGATTGAGCGAGGCAGCTTGCACGCAGTAGTGCACATCACCTCTAATTCAGGATGTCGGGGAAATGGCAGTGTACTGGTTAATTGGACATTAGGCTTTCCCAAGTGTTTCCATCATTATGCAGCGCATATGGATTACCAATTTTCAGATAAATGAAATGCATGTGGAATCTTAAAATATTCAGAGATTGCCTGGCCTACCGCTTCCATTTTATAGATGAGGACATTTAAGCACTGTTAAGGATAATATGTGTGAAGTCACAGCTAATTAGGAACGTAACTGAGACCAGAACCCAGATCGCCACATTTTTAAGTCAATGGTTATTTCCACTACCCCAGGTGGTTATCGAACTCTTAATACCCTTGAATAATTTTTGGTGATTGAGAATTTTAACTGCCTTGGAGGTAGGTCATCATTATTGATAATCTGTTTTCTTTAGACCAGGTTCAATGATAGAAGTTATAGACGTAGGAGATTGGGCTAAATCTCCCCACTCCTTTCAGTAACCCCAAACTTCCGCTTGTTATTGTCACTTGTTCTTCTTTCTTATCAACTGCCTTGCAAATTATGCAAGTAAAATGGACTAGGTTTCATGGGTGTTGCCAAAACAGTAGTTTCAGATGGAAATTTAGAAATAAAATAGGTACCTTGGTAAACATTTTTAAATAGTATCATCAAAATAAGGCTTATCACATATATTGGAAACAACTGCCTGCAGGTTTAAATTACGGTACAGAAGGCTATCACAGTGCAGGTCGGCCTGACACTCAGTTGAACTGTTGGAAGACACAGGTTCATAACATGCTACAGGTAATTTGGGGGAAATCCTCATTTGTTGAGGCCCCCACTTCTAAGGCTCTCAAGGCCCCCGTCCCACCTTGAGACCCACACTGCTGTGGAAATATGTAGGAACATGAGTTGCATCTGAGTATATCAAGTGAATAGTTATTTTACTCTTTAGTCATGTGCTTATGCTTAATCTCACTTATAAATATATATCAGTCTCTCTGACACAGAGACAAAATTATGGGTTGGGGAGTCTAAGGCAGATTTCTAGAACAGGCTTGTCAAATTCTAATGTACATATAATCATCTAGGAACCTGTTTAAAACACAGACTCAGATCAAGTAGGTCTGGGGTGGGAATTGCTACCCACATTTCTGAAATAGATGCTAATTGTGCTAGTCCCTGAACCACGTTTTCAGTAGTAAAAGGTAGTATGAGTGGGGGAAAGGGTAGAAGAAATAGAGCTTGATTACTTAGGAAATGTGACAGCTCTTGGCAGGGAGGTTAAGGGGTGGAGGGATCAACCAAAAAGGAAAAATGCCCTGGCTGGTGTGGCTCAGTGGATTGAGTGCCAGCCTGTGAACCAAAGGGTCACCAGTCAGATTCCCAGTCAGGGCACATGCCTGGGTTGCAGATCAGGTCCCCAGTAGGGCGCACTTGAGGGGCAACCACACACTGATGTTTATCTCCCTTTCTTTCTCCCTCCCTTTCTCTATCTAAAAATAAATAAATAAAACCTTTTAAAAAAAGGAAAAAGGACTCAGGGATATGGACAATGGTGTGGTGATTGCAGTGGGGAGGAGGGTATAAGAGAATTAAATAGTAATGGAAAAATACAATACAAATTAAATTAAGAAAAGGAAAAGCAAGTCTCTGTAGTTGTTCTACTTCTAACCAGAGACATAATTAATAACTATTCTTGATCAAAGTGAACAGACTGGTTAAAGACTTGCAGGTAAAAGCCAGTATGTTGTCATATTACAAGGAGTGGTATGTGTATGTATGACTGTATAAGTGTGTACTTCAGATATGCACCTAGCTCTGCTCTCACCAACAGCCCTCTACACTGCAGTCAGAGTAATCTTTTTAAAATTCTAAATCAGGCCTCGCTGGTGTGGCTCAGTTGGTTAGGTGTCATCCTGAAAAAAGAGACATTGCTGGTTTGATTCCTGGTCAGGTGACATTCCTGGGCTGCCAGTTCAGTCCCCAGTTGGGGGGCTGCATGTGAGAGACAACCAATCAATACCCTTTTTTTACATTGATGTTTCTCTCCCTCTCTTTCTTCCTCCCTTCCCCTCTCTCTAAAAATAAATAAAATCTTAAAAAACTCTTAAGTTACTATTTATTCCTTTTTCAAAAATCTTTCAGTAGCACTCCTCCTACTTTATTTGTTCAGACAATATACAAACTCTTAAAATAGCTTGTGTGGTTCTCCTGGATCTGGCCCCTGGCCCATGTCTTATCATTCTTTTCCTATCTAAGCTCCAAACATGCCCGACATCTAACAGTTCTTCAAACAGCATGTTTTCTCTCCCTCCCAAGTCTCCAAAATACTGTTAATTCTTCCTGAAATGCTCCTTCTCTTCCCCTATCATGATTATCATTTTCACTCACTATTCCTTTCTATCCCACTGGGAAAGGCTTCCTTGATGCCCAGAGTCAAGTGTAAGAGAGTCTGCCATATGCCTACAACACCCTCGGTTTCCCCTGTAAGGACTTCTCACACTGCCATGATCAGTTTACTTGAAAGTCTCCACCACTGTACTCAACACTGTACTATAATCTTTTTGAGGATAAAGACCATTTTTTTTATTGCTTTGTATTGTTTTGGGGTTGTTTGCATACTATTTTATCCTCTTTTCTTGGCTTGACCCTTTTTAGGCAAACAGTTAATAACTATTGAATAAATAAATGAATGTATAAAAACTGCAATCCTGGATGGGAAAGTGGGTGAGGGATTGTCCAGAAAGATCAGAAAACATTGGCTGGGATAATTTAATAGAGTTTGGGGAGCCAGAATGTACTTTTCTAGTAAAGGAAGCCCAAGAGCATAAAATATCCATATTGAGCAAATAGAATTAGGAAGAAAATGCAAAAATGAGGAAGTTCCAAAGGAATGGTGAAGAAGAATATAAAAGACAAACATACAGATCTAATTGTGGTTTTCTTAGAGCTATTTCAACAAAAAATGCATATAATATACTGGGCAGACAGAAAATCAGTCTGAGAATAGAGGAAAGGTAGAGGTGAAGAAGCTAGAATAAAATATCTTTCCAAGATACTTGCAGAAGCAAAGGATCACTACAATGGAAAGCCTAAATCCACTGAC